>QEPC01012123.1:457418-470853 GCA_003113815.1 Sphenodon punctatus | reverse complement strand
ACCAGCCTGTCTCCCTCGGAAAAGGCACGGCAGAACAGCCAGGTCTTACATTGTCTACAGAAAGAGGGGAGGTCGGTGGTCCAGTGGGATGGAGTTCCACAGCTGCAGCACAGCCACAGAGAACGCCCTCCGCAAGATCAACACCTGAGAAACCATGGGGACCTCGAGGAGGGCGCCCCTGGTCGACTGCAGGGACCAATCCAGGTATACTATATTTTTTTGCAAGTCACCCTGAGCCTTCAGGGAAGGGCAGCATATAAATAAATAAATAGACCCTGGGGGTGTACGCAGAGCACACACAGGGCTTGGGGCTGGTCCATGGCTGCCCTGTTCAACTAGCGAAAGATAACAGAAAAAGTCGAAAGTTTTCCATGTGACGCAAATCTTGGAAAATGCCTTGAATTCCAACAGAAGCATCACTTGCTGACATTTTTCATTCCAGGTCTTACCTTGACATTCCATTTTTCAATTTATTGATAATTTGATTACCACTCTGCCAATTACCACTTTGCCATCAATTTCAAATCCCGAGAGGTAATACTAACGCAATTCTTCTATCTTCTTTGCACTCTATTTTTTTCGTTTTACTTCCTTGTCACTCGTTGGCTGGTACGCGGATGCCTATACAAATCTTCCATCCAGTTGCAGATTAGTCAAAGCAAAGAGAACAGTATACAACACCAATTCTGATTGGGGGCTCTGGAATGGAGGCACTGTTTGGTTTTTAAATTGTGTTTGGGCAGGCCGGGGGGAGATTAAGGTGTGAACTATTCACATAGCTCAGATATGCGGAAACAATGGCCGCAGTCCCAAACCCCATGGGGGTTTGCATGCGTGCAGTAGGCCCTATGCTGGGGGTGTTCAAAACTTGCCTGTGTACTGCATGCACCAGTCCATGGGGCTTGGGATTGGCCCCAATGAACAGACAAACCAAAAAGTAAAATTGTACCTGCGGCAATGCAGTAAATGGATAGTTGATAAATCAGGGCAGTATTTGTGGTATTGCAAGAATCTGGAAACTGTATCGGTTTCAGGAAATGGTCAGAAAATCGATCCCAGTTAAGAGGGTGAAATTACTCAGGAGCAGGAATTTTGCTGTTTGTCTCAGTCCTAGCCTCTCCATTACCAAGTATAGTTATTTTTTCTTGGATGCAATGCTTCTGATGCATCAAAAAAATGTCACCCACCCCCCTTTCTTGTGAAAGTATTGCATTGCTGAAACATATTTAGTTCATGATTCACTATAACTTCCAGATGCTTCTCCACTGCCCAGCTGGCTGTCACCCACTATGCATCTGTGCAAATGCTTTTTCTTATCTTATCTGACATTTTTTCTTAGTTAAATTTAATTTTGTCTCCAGCCCAGTTCTCTAGTTTATCAGGATCATCTTGAAATTTAATTCTGTCCCTGCACGTTTGATGTTGTCTGCAAATTTGTCTGCACTCCTTCTTCCAAGTCATTAATGAAAATGTTAAAAAGCACAGGCCCCCAAACAGACTCCGGTGCAACTCCATTTGATATCACCTGCCAGTGTGAGAGATTATTATCTATTATTATTTTAATTTTTACCCCGTCCTTCCTGCTAACAGTGGCGCAGGACGGCTTAAAATATATAAAAGAATCATTCTTCCCCTGTGGGCCCAATCCACGGTATGCACACACTCAAAGTGTGCATCATGTGTGTCCCAAGTGTAGGATATGCACACATATGATCCGCTTGGTACACACACATCTGGAGCATGGTGCACTGTGCATGCATACGTTGGATTGGCCACTTTGCTTACAGCTATTCAACCAAATATGGACACATCTTATGGTAGATCTTCTAGTTTATGTGTTACTAGCTTACTCATATCAACATCATGTGGAAGAACGTCAAAAGCCTTCTTAGAATTGAGATTTATTATGTCCAATTCATCCCCACTGTCCACCAAACCAGTTATCCTGGAAAGGAAGGAAATCAAATTGGTTTGACATGATTTGTTCTTAACACACACACTCATGCTGGCTGTTTGGTAATCACTCCTTACTTTTCAAAGTATTTACAAGTTAATTGTGTTAGATTTTTTTCCCCCCTAGGAACTCTCCAGGCATTGAAGTCTTGTGTCTGGATCTATAATTCCCTGGATCCTTCTCTTTGTAAGATAGGCACTCTCTGTTTACTCTTCTCCAGACTTTTGGGACCTCGCTGTCAAAGAGTTCTCAAAGATAATCGCTAATGGTAATTAAGCAATACACATTAAACTTGACTTCAACAAGACTTACCTCCATCTTTTAAAGATTGTGTTGAATGGAGGCTTAAATGCACCGCCTCAAATGTGGTGCTTGCTTCGCTGCTCTTAATAACACTTGGCAGATTTTTGTGTCTTTGTGTGAAAAAAGTTAAAATTAATGTCTTTGAAGGGTGGGAAATTGCATCACAAGAAGCATGTCAAGAGCTCTTGGTTGTTTAACAAAGGCAAAAACAAAGGGTATTATGTTTTCATTGTTCATAAAAGTGAAGAGAGACAGGCTGCATAGTAGAAGAAAAACTTCAAGAAATGTATGTCAATGTTAGAGGGTATTGAGCTCCCTGGGTTCCTTACCCATTTCCTCTAACTTCCACACCCTGACATATAAAAAAAATCTCTTCAAGTATTTTTATCTTTCTACAACATGAAGCAATTATACAAGAGTCTCTCCTCTCTAGGAAGACTCCTTATGTGGAAGTGGGACATGGCCTATGACATCCAGCCTAGTGGCCAAAACAGGTGCAGCAGCCGAAATGAAATATCTACACTAAACCATAAAATGGGTACCCACAGGTAATACCTGTATCTTTGGGTGTCATTTCTGGTATCTGAAATGATACCCGAATACCATCAGAGTGTTCCAAACAACATAATTTTGGTTACCGTTTTTCTGAGTACCGAAAATGACCAGAAACACCAAAATAATGCTTAGAAAACTCCCCAAATCCAGGACGAAATCCTGCATTTCAGTTTACAGGTTGTCAGTGTTTAGAGTACCTTACTGAAAACTGATTTTGTTACCAAAAGGTACCCAAAATATTCAGTTTGATTTACTTGGGTGCTTTAAATCTGACAGGCATACCCGTTTTGGCGGGTACTCATTTCAGCTCTAATCTACATGTTAGAGGATGTGAAGTGGCACCAGTTCATAACAAATACTTCCATTTGAACAGCAATGGGGAGTTCATCCACCCTTTCCCTTGCTTATGGCCTCTGGAATAAGAAAATGGCTTCGTCACTTCTTGCAGTTGGAGTCTACTGCTTTGACAATGGCCATATTCAACTTGAACCTCACGCTGTAGATGGCTGCTGACCTGGGGGACATCTTAAAGTGAAAAATTGTTTTAAAGTAAGTTGAGTCAAACTGGCATCGTTGGTGCGTGTGCCATCACCTTTGCAAAAGAGAGATCAGATTATGGATGCTTCTCTCTCTGCTGGCAGTGTGGCTGAGTAGCTTATGCAATGCGTTGTTCTCAAAATGTTCCACCAAGGAAGGTTTATTTCTTGCCTGTTGCAGATTGTTTCTGCATGGTTTGAAAGCTTTTGAAGGCTGCCCACTGTTGGGAACGACACCATTTTCTCTCTCAAAGACCAGAGACTCCCCTTCCCTTGGCAGCACCCCATGAGACATAGGTCAAAGGGTGGCAGGGAACAGAGGGGGGGAAAAAGGAAAAAGAAAGAAATGCCCCATGCAAAACCGGTCTAGTCAGAAGGAATAAGAATGAAGCAAGGGAGGCTCCCAGGTAAACAATGGAGCAGTCAAAACCAGGTGGCCTCCCTCTTTTGAGATGATTGTTCCACGGCCAGCTAAAACTCCGGGCAAGCAACAGATCGATCGTTAGGCTGATGAGCACGCCACGTCCGTCTAAAAATAGCCTTCTTCCCTTGTTTATAGAAACTTCCTTTGGCTCGTATTCATTTTGCCACGCCCCCAGTGAAATCCTCCAAAGCTTTGTTCTCTCTTGTATTCATCCTGCCATGCCCGCCATTGAAATCTTTGGCTCTCGTATTCATCCTGCCATGCCCCCCACACTAAAATCCCGCAAGGCTTTGTTTTCCCCAATACATCATGCGAAGATTCCTTTGTCAGCCCTAGTCCATCTTTTGTACATCTTTGAGACCCCTCTCTCCACCCGAAAAACCATATAACTGCCCTTGACCCCATGAGCAAATTGGGTCATTCTTGAACACAGACACAAATAGGTTACTCTGTGCATGCTTGCCTCAAGGATTTCTCCCAGACGACTACCCCCTTTGGTCTGTCCAAGCTTCTTCCCCCTCCCGAACGTCGCTGGATCTACAGGGTTACCTGTCCCTTTTTAACAAGACTGGATAGGTAATATTATTTTCCCCCTTTCCCCCTCTCGCAACGTCCACTTACACCAGGGTAAGCAGACCGGGTTTTTTTTCTCTGTGAATCATTGTATAAGTATGTCAACTGTGCTTGGTGGGAGGGTATAGAAAATGACTTGTAGCATCCTAATTGGCCCATGGGTGAATTATTTATGTAGTATACTTAATTCTTTGTGAATAAATCTCCCTCATTTGTATCAGAGTATCCCTTTCTGTGTTGGGGTGTGGGAGGGGAAATTCCAGCCAGCTGGCAGTGCATCATGTCCTCAGACTGATCCCAGTGGACGCATGCGGATTCTTTGAGTAAATTTGGCTAATTCCCCCTAAATTTAAGAGGTCTTTTGGATATTGGGGTATCAGCTCCCGATATTCACTCGTGGAGTGGGTCTGTGTCCTAACACCACTGTAGGTCAATTACCACGCTTAATACTTCCCGGAGTTGGGGGTAGCTCAGTACTTATGGGGAACTTTGGGAATTGGGCCGTACTTGCCTAGAGTGACTGCTGGATTAGTCAATCAAATCCTAGAGGGAAAGATCTAATGTGCATCGTATTCTGGAACACTAGAAATGTTGCCCTACCTGGTTCACTTTTTTATTGAATGTAGATGTTTACAATGGGAAGAGAGCAACTCTTACTCTCCATTGACTGTGTTTTTCTTTCCTAATGTTGTTCTGGAGGTTCAGTATCCCTCATTCCTAAGTTATTTGAACAAGGAAACATGTTACTCTTTAAAAGCTAGTTGCTAATGTTATATTCATGACAGTGGCTTGCTCAACACATCCCACGCCGCAGCGTCATGTCTTATGCCTGGCACTCGCCAGATCGCACTGTCAGGTCTTGCAATGCAGTTCCTTGAAGGCTCGTCTCTCCTTTTTCAGGGAAGCTGTGGGTTATGATTTTTGTCATGGTGTAATTTTGAGTGACTTTTGCAGAAATTGTGTAGGGACTGGGGGACTCGGAGAACCCCCCCCCAATACCGTATAGTCCTTTGTGCTCGTCAACGCTTTTAGCGTGCTCGCCTCAAAGACCCGATTTACTAATTTACAAAAGAAAACTGACAGCTGGAAAAGACAATACAGCCTATTCTAAGATTTGTGGGTAGGTTACTGCCTGCCTTCCTGCTGTGGTTTTTCTCTCCTTGTGGGAGTCTGCCCAGTTTTTAGAGGCTTGTATGTTTCTCCTACATCGCATCTTTTCCTGTGGAGGAAAGACTGGCCCATCCCCTTGCCAGCCATATGATGGAGCTCACATACCCAGCTCATACCCTCCAACAATTGACAGAGAAAAATAGGTCCACTTCATGCCACTTCTAATCTGCATAAATCTGCATGTGTTTCTGAAAATTTGTAATAGAAGACTAACTTTGGGGTTGAGATGAGGAAAAGGGATTTCTGTGTGAGAAGCATTGACTTTGGCTCTGAAGTTTGAGTTTTAATGACACTCTGAAGATCACAGACAAAAACAGTGACTGTCCCTCACAAATGCACCTCTCCTTTTTTAGTTTTCATCTTGATCCAAAGCACACAGTTCCCTCCTGCCTTTTCTTTGTTCTTTGATAGTGGTGCTTAACCCAAGGTTGCTGCGGTGAGAGGAGATGCCACACCCTCATCTGTCTGGGATGATGATCTTTGTAGGGAGTTGCAGCTTCTTCTCTGGCTGGGTTAATGAGGTGCTAATGACCTCCTTTGTCTGCTCTACTCAGTGCAAACCTTAAACAGCTGGGAAGGCAATTCAAGAGAACAAAAGTTATTACTGTACCAGCCAGAAAGATGATATTGGAGGGCATGCCAGCTGGTGATTTGGCATAGGTTGGTTAGTGATAGGGGTGGTTGGAAAGAAGTGTTCTGTTTTCATGGATATTTCTGTGAAAAATGGAACAGTTCCCCCTTATTTCAACCAGAAATTCCAATCAGAATTCTGGTCAAAATAATAATACAAAAGAACGATTTTGCGCATGCGGAATGGCTTTCTAAAAAATTATTGTATTATTATATTGTCTGTTCTGTCCAGAATTGGACAAAATGTTCATTCTGATGTCTGATCAGAATGGAGGAAACACCCTATTCTGAATGCAAATCAGAACAGGCAGATTTTTTTTTCCAGACCTACATAGTGATTATGGCGCTGGAAAAAAAATAAAGATTTTTTTTAAAAAAGGCATCAAACAATGTAGATTTTACTGCATCAACACAGAAGTTTTAAAATAGTAAAACATTTGTTGAAACACAATGACCAATGTTTATATGTCTACGGTTAAAAGAAATAACAGAAGGTTACTGCATTTAAGCTACTGATCATTTTAACGATTACCTTAAGATAGTGGCAATGCATACAGCTGCCACCAGATTTCAGGATTTTGAAATGGCATTTTGTAGATTGCAAAGTTGTCCTCCTTTATTTCACGCCTGTCATTTCACAAGACAGCTTTGTAAGAACATGTGACCAATTACACAGTTCAAATTGCTCACAAGCCCTGAAAGACTTCTCAAAGAAATTGCATCCAAATTTGCACAAAATAAATCCAGAAAATTCATGCAATTCACAAGAATCTGAAGAAATACAGAATTTCCATGACTCCGGTGACCACCTCCAAAGATGATAAAGGCAAGCAAATCTTATGAGGAAAGGTTGAAGGAACTGGGTATGTTTAGCCTAGCGAAGAGAAGATTAAGGTGAGACAGGATAGCAGATTACTATCTAAAGGGCTGCTACCAAGAGGAAGGCAAGGAACTCTTCTTGCTAAGATGCTGGACCAGAAATAAATGGGCTCAATTTACAGGAAGGTAGCATTTGTTTAAGTATCAGAAAAACTTTCCAGCAGGAAGAGCTGTGAGAACCGGTTGCTCCAAGGGATGTTGTAGGCTCTCTGTCATGGGAGTTTTTTCAGAAAGAGTTTGGACAGCCACCTGTCGGGGATGTAGCCGTAGTGATCCATTCAGGGGCTTGGACAGAGTGACGCTTCAGGTCCCTTCCGCCTCTCTCATTCTGTGATACAAACTTTGCTGGGAGGAGAATTGTACAAAGAGTTGCTGTTACAGGTTGAGGATTGCGCCACCTAGCAAAATAAATGCATGAGATTTTTACATTCCGAGGCCTCCCAAACTCTACTTACCTCACCCATTTTATTGATTCAGTGTTTCCATGGATTCTTGTGAGGATGAAAACCAAATTTCTCTCCTCTCTCTCCCCCACGCTGTGTGTGGGGAAGAGTGTGTTTGTACACACCACCCTTAAAGAAAGGAGGCTGCAGAGAGTGCTGGCAGGGATCTCCTCTGCCCCCTCATTTGCCTAATGGCGGTAAGGCATGGGGAAGAAGGGGTGTGTGTGTGGCAGGGGAAGAACTGGAAAGGGAGCCATTGCTCCATCTGGTGGTTTGATGTGAGAAGGTGGAGGACGGAGCCTGGTCCCACAGAAGGCATATAGGCTCTGCTCTGAAGTGAGCAATCAGGCATCGGATACGGCTCCGGGACGAGAGCAACCCGCCCACTTGGGCTGACACTACAGGCTCAGCGAGTTGCCTTAATTGGGGACGGGAAGAAATTTCCCCCAAGGACTGGGCAAATTGGATAGAGACCAAAATGTGTGTTGTTTTTTGTTTGCCTCCCTCGTAGTGCAATCCAACCCCCCAAAAATGCAGGTTGTGCAGTTGAAGGGGCGTTCAAGTTGTGTGGTTCTTCAGTTTTGTTTGTTGTCGTAACTCTACTGGAGGTTGTCCAATGCCAATGGGAACAGAGAGCTCATGAAACGGGAACAGAACATGGAACGGAACAGAACCTATGAAGCTTGTTTTACATCCTTCTGAGGTGAGGGAAGGGCGAGCCCGTCGGCATAACCATAAGCAACCCACGGCTTCTCCCCTAACCATGGAGTTCGTGGGGACTGTGCTACTAAGCTGGGTACATGCAGTCCCTAGTTGGTACAGGAACAGTCATCCTTTCCTCAAGACCCCAACATAGGGGGCTGCAGTTGGCTGGAACAGGAATGGGTCAGAAGGATCTATTCGGAATCAGTTTGCTGAGGCACTGGCCTCGGTGGTTAAAAGGGGTACGGTTCTGGGTTTGTTCTGGTTTGGTTAACCTACCCCCAAAATGTTTTTTTTTACCCAGACTGCCAATGTTTCTGGCTAATAAAAAGTTGTGGCCAGTTTAACCCAAATTCACTGTCTGGAGCCTCCTTTTGTGTGTGGGTGACAAGCAAGGATTTCTGCTTGTTGCAATGTTATTTGCTGAAGACACCCTGTGCCATAGTCATTCAGCGCTCAGCGGAGCCTCCGGGCCAATTGGTTCCAATAATTTGCATGGGAGTCCTGCACTATGAGGCCCTAAAACTGCCTTGCTTAGCTGGGAGACCTTTCGACTGGCCGAAGCCCAAAGCTTCACTTAGAAATCAATATGCTTTAACTTTGTAGCGTGTTTTTTTTTCTTTTTTTTTCTTTCTGTCATTAGGCTTGAAGGGAACAATATGCTATTTTTAATCGAAGCTTTTTAATATCATCAGGTACATTTCAGAGTAGAAAAGGCCATATAATTCCCAGTAGGTAACTTACTTATCTTGCCATTTATTTATTTAAAATATTTATAGAGGGATAGCCGCAGAAATGCATCATTCCGTTGTCAAGGGGCTTTTTGGCAGAAGAGGGACCATGTGCAGCATACATTACTGCCGACGTTAGACACATATAAACTAATTCAAGTGGAAAGACTCTCTGGCACGAGGTTAATAACGCCAATCAATCACCCAAAAGTGACATTCTTTATCAAACAAGCCTGAAATTACCGTGTTGAACTCGGACTACAAATCAAATAGAGATCTTTCCTAATTCTGCCTTTTCATATTCTATGCTATTGACATAAAAGAAAGCTGACTTTGCTCACAGAGAATTCCATTTTACAGCTGAAAGTTTGACAGTGGGATCCCCCCAGTGGTATAGTGCCGAGACTTGACATTAGCACGGACACTATTCCCAGTCACTTTTATGAGACAGGTGCTGTCATTTAACAGGTACTAAACAGGTGAATGATGCACTCTATTTTAGGTCGTCCTTTAGCAGAAATGAAGCTCTCTAAGTGAGTGCTTATTCGGGCCACCTTTGGATTTCTGTCTTGCACATTTTGAAACCATGATCCGATTCAGTAGTGTCCCTGTCTGCTGCAGAGACTCGACTCCAGTGTAAGAGAGAGCACTCTGGACCACTGATCCCAGAATATTGCAGCCCTTTATGGGTGGCTTAGGTAAATTCCTTCCGGAATGTTTGTATTTTCAGTAGGGATGGGACTATCGGTATCAGATTAATCCGATAATACCGATAATAGGCGGTATTGGATTAATCCGATAATACTGATAATTGTTGGTATCAGCAATTCCGGATTTTTAACATTGCCGGTGGTATTGGATTTTTAACATTGACACGGTTTAACTATGGGCGCAATGTTAAAGATCCGATAAAACTGGCAATGTTAAAAATCTGATATTACTGATAACAATCAATCTGATATCGGGAGATCTGATAGCGATAAATCGGAAACCTGATAATCCCCCTGGAGTCCCACCTCTAATTTTCAGCTTTGCAACCTTTAGCCAACCCTGCCATAAGCACATTTTGTGGGTCAGGTGGAGGTAAATATAAATATGCCTCTTGGATAGGGTTACAAATGGCAGTTTCCTCTCCTTTCTTAGATGTGTTCTCGTCTCACAAGCTTCTTTAATCAATAGCACTAATTCAATATCTGGGATAGCCAAACACACTTGAACCACCATTCTGGTAGGTGGTGGAAATCCCCATCATTAACCACACTTGATAGCAGGGATAGGGAACTTTGAAAATTGGTGCAAGCCTAGGACTGCATAAAGGTTGGGGGTAAAAATGCTTAAAGGGTACTCTCAGGAAGAGGAGGGTCCAGATCATGGATGTTTGCCATGGATTTGTCCCCTAGGGGTGTGCACTTCATTTTCGTTATATTGATAACAATGATGACATTCTTATTTTCCTTATCGTTACGAAATCAATAAAGACAGTCGTTATTGATTTTGTTATAGCCTGGCAGGTGTTTTTTGGAGGGAAATGTGGAGAGGGGAGGAGGGAGCAGGCATCTCGGAGCCAGAAACAGTGTTGAACTCTTGAACTGGGCATGTGATAGGAGGGGAAGGACCTGATGGATGTAATCGCTGGTCAATGAGCAGTGCAGCAGGTCCCAGGCAGTTGAATGGCAACCTGTGATTGCTCAATGCCTCCTGCCTCCCAAGGCTCTGGGGAGAGCACCGCAACCATTTATATTGCAGGGTCAGGCTGTTTGACTCTTGTTCTGTGTTAGCTCTTGCTCTGTCAGACTGCATTTACAGAACTCTGGTGCTTGCACTAAAATGTCCCCCAGTCATTAGTGTTATACCTTATACCCTTTATTTTATATTTTCTCTTCCCGTCTGTCTCCCCCATGCATATATGTAGGTAAATATAGTTTTAGGTATATAGATTAGATAGATAGATAGATAGATAAAGATTACAGATATAGAAATAGATTAGTTAGATATACCCTATAGTTCTTTTTCCTTTCCCCTTCCCCTGTCTGTCTCCCATGTACATATTATTTATTTATAGATAGATAGATAGATACTAGGCTTTTATATTATATATATATTAGTATTATAGGATAGATAGAGATACTTAGAAGTGTATTGATATAGATACTTAGCAATATATTGCATATAGTATAGGTTATTAGATGTAGGTTTAGGTTAGACATACATATTAGTAATTTTTCATAATGTCATTGTGCACTTATTACTACTGCATTATAATGAGAAAGAGAGGAAGGGGTTCAACTTCCGAGAAGTCGGGGAAGGTGTCTGCTGGCACTTCTGCCACTGGTGTCAGTCCATAATGGAAACAATACCTAAAACAAAATCTTTGTTATCTCTTGAAATCGATACCGATTCCGATGACCCCAATAACAAACAATGAAATGTCATTAACGATAATGAAAATGACAGTTTTTAACAACAAAAAGCAAAAACAAAAAACTACATGAGTCCCTGCACATCCCTACCACCCCCCTCTCTTTGTGTTTATGCCCTTGTCCCTGCTCCCTTCCCCTGAGCTCAGTTTTCCAGTGCTTGCGGGTAGGAACTGGATCCAGGGACCACATCCAGGAATTGGAAAGGGACCAAGAAATAACTAGCCACAGGCTTAATTTGGTGCCCAAGACCTAAGGTTTCTCAGCCCTGATTTTTCAGAACGACAAGATAATTCCTGAGTGTTGTAAAAGGTTTTTCCAGGGAAGAGCAGATTGTGAGAACACAGTCTTACTCAACATTTATGCTAAAACTGTTAGGGGAAACTGTTGGTTGGTTTCCGTGCTAGTGATACACAGAAAACACCTAGTTTGCATTGCTGGTTTTCAACAGACTTGGGTAAGCACACCAGTCAGATCAATGTTTTAGTGTCTGGTAGGGGTGTAGAGAAGACACACCATTTTGTTTTTGTTTCTTTACAAAAACCTCTTCCTTTTCAGTTTTTTTTTTTTAAAAGAACTTAACCGTTTGTTTAATTTACATTTTTAAAATTAGAAATAACATTAATAAAAAAAATCACTGCACATGCACAAATGGCCACCAGAGCCGTCCTGTGCATACGTAGCCCTTTTCTAAAATGGCATTAGCAGTGTCTCCACCATTTTTGAAAAGGGCACCCATTCTGTGCGTGCATGCATGACCACTGTGCATACACACATTGGCTGCCCTGTTCTAAAATGCTGGTGATACTGCCAGTGCCATTCTGGAAAAGGGCCGTGCATTCATTAAATGACCCTGGTGGCCATTTGGTGCAAGGACAGTTTTTTAAAAAAACAAGGTATCTCATGAGATTTTGTAGTGAGGCCAAGAACCCCTGCTCCCCAGCCCCACAGAATAGAGGTGTAGGTGATTTGTGTGTGTGTGTGTAGGGAAATCTCCATTAATGCAAGCATTTGAGGACTTGATGGACATCTCTTCTGGCCAGGAGAACTCAGCATGCAGTGCTTGGGGATTGTTCTTCATCTCCACATGACCTCACGTGTGGTGTCCCGCAAGGTTCTTTTCTGTCCCTGCTCTTGTTCAACATGTATATGCAGCCACTTGGTGAGGTCATGAGACGGTATGGGGTGAGGTGTCATCAATATGCTGAGGACACCCAACTCTACCTCTTGTTTTCATCTGACCCAGTTTCATCTGGCAGTCTTGGTGCTTACCCAATGTCTGGTGAATCTTGGGGATGGGATGAAGGCAAACTGACTGAAGTAGAATCCCGACAAGATGGAGGCAATGGTGGTGTGAAGGGCAGTGGATGTGGTGGTTCCTGTCATTGATGGGGTCTGCTCTCGACTGTATTCTACGTCCATAGTCTCTGGGTATTTTCAGACGTTACGTGGTCCCAATTCACCACAGCGGATCCCTGGCGGGGGTGAACCGAACAACCACCCCCCGTGGTAAAAAAAAGCCCCGAACAGATGTGACGGGACCAGGACCACGGCAGGGAATCGGGCAGACAGATCATGGCCAGGGGCAGTGCAACAGACATGACGCCGATCCCGGCCTGGGCCGTGGTCAAAGCATCCGGAAGGCGCCAGGGCGGCTTGTCCTGGATGCTGCTGTGCGCCCTTTAAATCTCCCTCCCTGGTCTGTGTTGTCACTCGTTGCCTAGCAGTGATGCTGCGTGCTTTGTTCCCGGCTGGGAATCATTTTGTGGTTGTCGGCCAGATGTTACTTTTTGTTGGTTCCCATCGGGATTCTCTTTGACCACACTTTCGGGGATTGTCCGGCGGGGAGCCCCGGAAGCATGGTTGAAATTGACCCCATGTGGGTATTGACCATGGTGAACATCTGGCGGTCGCTGAACAGACGTTCAGGGTGCTTTGGCCCCACCGTGGGATTGACCGTGGTTCACTGTGGTTAAGCATGATTATTATTATTATTATTATTATTATTATTATTAAACATTTATAAAGCGCCAGTAACAACCTGGCGCTGTACAGAACATATAATCAGCTGCGGTCCCTACCTGTGGCTTACAATCTAAAAGACAAGGAGGGGGAGAC
>QEPC01012123.1:431052-456446 GCA_003113815.1 Sphenodon punctatus | reverse complement strand
CCTTCCTTGCTCCCGGGGCTCCCTCGCCTTGTTGCTCCCTTCCTTGCTCCCGGGGCTCCCTCGCCTTGTTGCTCCCTTCCTTGCTCCCGGGGCTCCCTCGCCTTGTTGCTCCCTTCCTTGCTCCCAGGGCTCATTCGTCTTGGTCCCTCCTCGCTTCAGGGTTCCCTTGCCCCCCCTTCTTGCCCCTAGGATTCCCCGCTCCCAGTCTTGTCCCCTTGTCCCCATTGCTCCCTAGTTTTGGTTTCTTGCTCCTTAGTCTTGGCCCCTCGCCTCTTTCCACTGGTTTCTCGTTCCTTATCTGTTACCCCTTACCTCCCTGCCTTTGGTTCCTTGTTTCCTTGTTCTTTACCCCATATCCCTCGCTCCCCTGCCCCTGTTTCCTTGTTCTTTACCTCTGATCCCTCGCTTCCTGTCTCTGGTTCTTTGATCCCTGTCTCTAGTTCCTGGATCCCTCGCTTCTGGTTTCCTGCCCCTCAACCTCGATGATGAGCTGTAAGCCGCCTTAGACCAGCTTGGCTGGGCCTTATGCTGAGTGCTTAGTCTCCTTGGTATTGGAGAGCGGCTGAGAGGTTTCCTCATTTAATCTGAGGGACAGCCCAGATTCCCTACACCCTGTCCCCCCTCCTGTCTACCCCTTTCCCTGGCTCCGCCCCTGGAGCCTGATACCTCCCAGTGGAGGCCAGGTGGTCCCGGATCTCCCCGCCTTCCATCGTTTGTTTAAAACCTGGCTGTTCCACCTGACTTTTGGTGAGAGAGATGGGGTGTAGGGTGGGATGGGGGAATGGGGAAAAGGGGTTGGTTTTGTGCCTTCTCTTTTTATTGTATTGTATCTTTCGGTTTTATTGATTTTATGTGTTTTAAAACTTGGTGCAAAGTTGCAAAATCCATTGAATATTCATTTTAACCTGAATAATCAATACATCTCTACATCACACAATCCACTGCATCCTAGTTTACCGTGTAGAACAAAAAGTGAAAGGTTTACATGTCCATCAATTGCTTGTAACATCTAGTCCTCTGTTTAATGGTACTTGTTGTTACAATTTGTCTAACAAACGTCAAGGGTCTGACCTCTCCTGACCAAAGCAGAGACAGTTAGCTTTGCCTGCCTGTTCCTAAACGTGTCAATTTGACGCTACATGATTTTGCAGTGTGGGTAGTAAGGTATACTTAGCATTATTCAGTATTCCAAGCCAGTATTGTGTTGAGAATACCTTTTCTGTCTCCCTTCCGTTCTTAGTTGGAGTTTCCTCTTTCCTCAAGAATCTGTCTTGTCTTTCACCTTCTGTTCTTGCTTTAATTGATATCCCTTGGCAAAGATATTGAATCGCATGACTTTCAGCATGTATGATGATCACATTCAACTCTCTCTCCACCTTCACCCATTTGTCCCCTCCACCCAGTCTTAAATCACCTACAATCTGTGTCTGATATCTCTGCTTAGATGTCTCCCCATCTCACTCAAGCTTAATAAGTCCAAGACTGAACTTCTCTTCTTCAAGCCCACAACCCTTCCTCTCCCTTTCCCCGCTCTCTTTCCATTGATAGCATCGCCATCCACCCTGTCCCTCAGGCACGTAGCCTGGCATTCATCTTTCACTTCTCTCTCTCCTTTATACCTCATATAAAAACCTAAGACGTGCCATACTGAGTCAGACCAATGGCCCATCAAGCCCAGCATCCTGTCCTCTGACAGTGGCCAATTTTGGTCACGTGAGAGAAGTATCAGCAGTCACAGTGGGAAATCCATTCCCTGTGTATCATTCCCTGTTCCTAACAGTAAGAAGATCCCATGTCGTACTCTACTCTGCTATATGCAGTCTGTTGTTAGGACCTGCTGCTTCTCTTGGCAAGACCCCACTAGAATTTGGTCTTGCCTTACTCCTCCCACTGCCAAGACTCTTCTCCATGCTTTAGTTATCTCTTGACTATACTTTTATAATCTCCTTCTTACTGGTCTTCACCGCTCTCACCTTGACCTTCTCACATTTGTTCAGCGCTCTGTTGCCAATGTCATCCACCTTGTCCATGACTTTCCTCTCACCCCTGGCTCTCTCGTTCCCTTTGCATTTGTTGCAAACTCTTTGTCTTCATGGCTTTGCTCCTCCATAGCTTTTTGCCCTCATTTCTTCCTATGTTCCAATCCAAGAGCTTTGCTCCTCTTCTGCCATGCCCTCACCCATCCCAGAACTTTCTGTCTCCTAAAATGTCTCTTCCCCTTCTCCCATGCTGCTGCTTATGACTGGAACTTCCTCCCTGAAATTATATGCTCTGCTTCCTCCCTCCTGACCTTCATTTCCCTCCTATAAACCTACCTCTTCCATTAGACTTTGTCCTATTGTTCAGGGACCTCCAGGATCCCTCTTCTCCTCTGTAACTAAGTCAAGCACATGCACCTGTAACTTGACATTCATGAATATATCCCGGTATCTCCCTACATTTCCTTTCCTTTATCCATTCCCGATTGTAAGCTTCCCCTGGGCAGGAATCTGTCTCCAATGATCAGTGCCAGGCACAATGTGGACACTATATAAATAAGAAGAACAATATCCATAGATGATTCTCCCCCCCTCCCCCCCCCCGTCTTGTAATTTTGGGTCATTCTGTACTTTTCAAAGTTAAGTTGCAAATCAATACTTACAGCATTAACCCAAGGCAACTAGACGCTCTTCACCTGAAAGGTTAGTAAGGATTCAGGCATATTTCAAAAGCTATTAAATAAGCTTGGAATCCTATTCTAAGTGATATTCACCCCCAGAATGAACTTGCTTTGATGTTCTGTTAGAATAGCTAAAGATTGCATGAGAGAGAGAGAGAGAGAGTGTGCAAAGGAATGCGTGGGCTATTCTCCTGCACAGTTGGCTGCTTTGTTCAGTCGGTTGAAATCCATTGCAAGATTGTCAACACATTGTCTACTGTCACAAATCAACAATTATTGCCCTTAAAAGAGAATAAACGGCAGTGATGTGTCTTCAGTCCGTGCCACTTTCACTTGTTCACTGCTTCCACAGAAATAAGACTTGGATTGCCACTCTCCTTATTCATGCAAAGCTGAAGGTCGTTCATTTCTGACTTTTGTTAGAAACCTGTGGCATTCCCAGGTGTGACAACAGAGCTGACTGTTGAGGCATTATGATCTGCTACCATTACGACTGCTACCGTAAACGACTTTACGGTAGTGGACTATGATCCATGACAACATCCTGTTCCTAAAAAAGAAAACCGGTACACTCTTTGGCTGCAATCCACTAACCGCTTACTCCAAAGTAACCCATTGAAGCCCAGAGGTAGCTTGGGAATTCCATTGAGTTTATTTAGGAAGAGCAGATTAACTTGGCTGTGCTTCAGCAGAATTGTCTAAAGCTGAATTCAAGGTCTTTTCCAAATTCCAGAGAAAATCCACGACCAGTTCTTTTAATTCCAAGTAGAATATGAAGCTATGACAAAATTCTTCCATTTTTCTCAATCTAATGACATTGACTGGGCGTCACTCCATGTAATGACCAACTGGGTGAATTCTCTGCCCACTGCGTCATGCCGTCTAAGATCTGGACATCCTGGTTTTCTTTTCCTGGGCAATTTCTCTATCATGGTCTGAGCTGCTAGTCTAGATGACTCCATTCTATTCAGATGTCCAGTCCACCTGAGCCTTCTCTTCTTGATGGGTTTGACTGTCAGTGGTTGCTCTGTTTGCTAGTATTGGTTACTGTAGACTGCCATTTAACATTACATATCTTCCTTAAAGATTTGCTGTCAAACCGGTCAGTACACTGTTGAGATTGCTTCTTAAAAGTCATGTTTCAGAACAATATAGCAGCACTGATAGAACATTCCTGTTAGACTGGAGGATAGGTTCATTAATGGATATTAGTCAAATAGCTTAGGGGATGCAGCCTCAGATTGTTGGGAGCTGGGAGTGAAGAGCAGGGAATGGATCTCACCGCATTATGGCCTGTTTGGGTACTTCTCCAAAGTGGTTGAGAATGGCCACTGTCAGAGAAACAGTGATGGACTGAATGGACCATTGGTCTGACCCAGTATGGCATTTGTGTTCTTCGATTCTTAACTTTGTCATGAGGCTCACATTCTTCCATGTTTAGATGTTGTTCAGCATTACGAAAACTAGTGGTGGGACTCCAGGGGAAATACCGGAATTACCAGTATCGGATCTCCCAATACGGTATCTGAATACCGGATTTTTAACATTGCTGATTTTACCTGTTTTTTAACATTGCGGTCGTTGTTAAAAATTGGCAACGATGTAAAAAAATCTGGTAAAGCCAGCAACGTTAAAAATCCGGTATTCCAATACTGGCCCTTATTGCTTGCATCGGATTAATCCAATACCAGTCGTCCCACCCCTAATGAAAATAGTGCTTGCTTTTTTAGGTGATGCATGACTCCTCAATGTGTGTATTACCATTATCTGTGATAATGCTTCCCAAATAAGAGACTGCTTGTACCCCTTCCAGTATGCTGTTTCCACCTGACACCATAATGGGTTTACCTAGATCACCTACAGTTGTACGTTTAGTTTGAATGTTATGCTACTTCTACTTTAAGTTACTTGTCAAGGTTTCCATTGAAGCAGGACCCGATTTACAAAGAAAAAAAGAAAAGACACCACCCCCCCCCCAACCAAGAGCACAGAACAGCGGCTCATAGAAAAATGAACAGTATTAAAATTTAGCTGCTTTTTGTTTGGGGGGGGGGGTAGGTATTACGCCAAAAATATAAGGAAATGTTCAAATGTACATAAACTACTGAAATAACATACTGTTTTGCTTGACAAGCTGTATTTACCAAATCCAGAGCTTTTCTGAAAGGGGGGCGGTGGGATTTTGAAATGGTGTCAGTCTCCTGGAAAGCCGATTCTGGTGCTGGAAGATACTGTCAAGTGGGAAGGGGAGAAAGGATACAAAATAAAATATCCTCAATATTCAGATGAGCTAGAATAATAGAACAGAATCTCCGAGTTGGAAGGTATCTCTGGGGCCATCTAGTCCAACCTCCTGCTCAATGCAGGAAATCCCCAGCTACAGCATCCCCTACAGATGAAGGGGAAAAGAGAAGATGATGAAAATTAGCCACCTTTAAAAGGGAATTGATAGGATATTGAATGACTGTACCTAAACAAAACCAGGCAGAAAAAAACAACCCACGGCTTTCTCTCTTTTTTTTGGGAGAACGTTTTCAGAAGAGATTTTTAACAAGTACAGGGGGGAGGTGGTGGGATTATTAAATAAGTTGGCAACTTTTATAAACAGCCTTTTGGTACCCTATAACTCAAGGGAAAGTCAATAAACGTTGAGTCCCAGCATTAATGCAATTATTTAGATTTTTTTTCCCCTGGTTCATTCTAGGGAAGGCTGCAGCAATGTAATATCAAATGGCCGAGAGCAATTCAGGAATCCGGTGTCCCATAGGATGACGCTCAAATGTAGGAAGATCGAGGGTGGAATAAATCATTTTCTCTGATCTTGTTAGGGATGAGATTATTACAGAGAAGCAAATGTACAACGAGTCCTAATACCAGAAGGATACTGTAGGCAGAGCGGTAAAAAAAGAAAAGAAAAAAGCTTCTCTGATTGCTCTAAAAAGAAATCTTTGGAAATCTTTTTCCCCATGTTTTCAACTCAGATTCTCTAAAGGTCCTGCTTTCTACTAGCAACTGTAAAATATCAGACTTCAGGTCATCAGCTCCTCTGCTAAAATATTTTGGTTCATTTGGGATGATTATCCATATTGTTCTGATTGCTATTCTTTCCCTTTTTTTTTCCTCTTTGGGTGCAGTGAGAAATTACTTTAAAGAACAGGTTTGTTGGCACATTTTGATATGGCAGATGGTCATGTCTTTAAGACTTTTAAATTCCGCTCTGAGTATTTTCAATTTCACTGTGCAAGTTTTCTTAAGGGGAGTGAGGAGGGCAACCAGGGTGGGGAAGTTAGACTAATATAGTTGTTGCTATGGGTAGAAGAGGCCAAGAACTTGCAAATTCACTTCTAAAAGCATAATCTTGCAACTCTACCAAAATAGCCTCTCATGTGGGACTGAAATGGCAAGCCACTGTGGTAGCTTTTTCCGATAGAAAAAGCTCTTCCGCAATGAGCAGCACGATGCGATAGACGTTCATTCCGCTACTTCTGCCGTTCCACTGCTTTCATTACGCAATTTCCACTAGCACCGCAAAGTAGTGGAACAACGTTTGTTCCTACAGTTTCCGAGATTGTTCCGACAGTTTCTGAATTAGCGGAATGCCGGCGGAAAAGCTGCAGAAAGTTACGGGCAATTCTAAAATGGTGGAATGAAATAATGGAGTGGAAAAAGGAGTTGCCACTTCAGTCCTACCGAGGGGGAAATAGATGGAGGGCATACAGCATCATTATCTGTTGGCATTTCGGCGAGCCTGTAAGACCTGGCTGTTTGCCCAGGCCTTCGGAGGGGAGGGTGGGGTAGGGGAGGGGAGGGATTATATTTTTAAAACATTGTTTTAATTAATTTTATTGTGTGTGTTTATGCTGTAAGCTGCCCCAAGATGCCATAGGCATGACGGGGCAGCTAACAAATATTTATAAATAAAATAAATAAATATTTATTAATAAATAAAATAAATAAATATTTGTACAGCTCTTCAAGAAGTAAATGAAGTGTAGGCTGATGTACAAGTCCTTCTTTGGAAAAGCATTGAAGGTAAGAGGTCTAATTACAGGATTCTGTGTGAACCATAGCGATATTTTTGGCAAGTCATTTTCTTGCCAAAGCATTTTCTCACGCAGAGCGTGAGTTCATGGCCTACATGGCAACCGTGGGCCCATCCAAAATTGTCAGCGGCCCAACACATGATGGGGGGCTTACTCTGGACCTGATTTTTTGCACCGACCTTGAGGCAGGGGATTTATTGATGGGGGAGGTGTCAGTAGAACCCTTGTCATGGATGGATCATTACCTCCTGTGAGCACATCTCCTGGTGCATGTCTGCTCCTGGGGGGTGTAGAACTGATCTGGATGGTTCACCCCAAAGACTAATGGAACCCGAGTGGTTCTGGAAAGCTCTTGGGGAGTTATCCTCTGATCTTGACGACTGCCGACTCAATGACCTCGTGACTTTAGGGAATATCTGGCTGTTGGAGGCCATTGATCTTACGGTTCCAAGATGTCCGCTCCCTTGGAGACAGCTCCTCAGGCCTCCATGGTTTACGGAAGGCCTGAGGTTGCTGAAGCGGGAAGGGCAGTGGTAGGAGTGGCAGTGGTGTCGTTTGCGTGTTAAAGCTGAGTTTGCAACCGGGGATATGAGAGAGCGGGGGCAGGGCACAGCACTCTAACTGAGCGCTCTCTGCCTCTGCAGCGCAGCCTGAAATTGACACAGTGGAGCGTGGTGCTCCCATGTAAATTTCAGGCTGCGCTGCCGGCAGAGACAGAGGCAGAGAGTGCTCAGTCAGTGAGCGCTAGCCTTTGCCTGCCCTTCTGGGACTCCAGAGTCTGGAGTCCCAGAAGGGACAAACTTAAGCTGAACGCAAGCCGGGCGGCTGAGCGTTCAGCCTAAGTGCGCCGCTGGGAAATGAAATTTCCCTGGCGGCAGCTTTTCATTGAGCCCTATGGGCTCAATTCAAAGCCTCACCTGGGCGTTCGGTGGAGGCACTCTGGCGGCGAGATGCAGCGTGCATGCTTGACTGACTCAGCATGCACGTGGCAGCCCATCTCGCTGCCGAGCGCCTCCGTTGAACTGCCTGCCTCAGTGCCTGCCTGCCTGCCTGCTTGGAGTGACAGTCCCCGACGGTCGGACCCAAGGACGGTGAGTAAATGCACTGGGGCGGTGGGAGTCAAGGGGCCTGTGATGGAAGGGGGCAGGGTGTGCCCCCCCTCCCCCCCATTCTGCAGTCTCACACACCTTCCCCCCCATTCCATCCCAGGCCCCCAGCCTGGGGAGACACTGGGGAAGGGGGGGTGAGCAGAGGCTGGGGGACTGTGTTTTCTTCCATCCGATGTTAACCCTGGGAACTCCTTGCTGCTGGGTTATGCCATGCCACTGGCCTACCGTCCCTCTGGCTCCGCCTACCATCCCCCTGGCTCCGCCCCTAGGCCCACTGGCCTTACTGCCCCAGTGCCCCTCCAACATCAAAACCCACCAGTCGCCCCTGTGGGTATGTCTTGTGATTGTGCCTTCGATGATATTTTTTATAATTGTGTCTTCAGTTCTCTTAGAAACTTCTGGCTATCTTGGACTTGCTTATTCCTTAGTTTTCCTGCTGATTTTCATATAGGTCGTTGATAAAGGTACACACAAATGTGTTTGGATATTTCTACCACCAAATTTGCAAGACATGATGGGGCTAAGAATCATACTATGTATGGGTACTATGTACTATTTGAGTATAAAAAACATACTCCATATGAGATGGGGAGGGGAGGCTACTTCCTCCCTGGGCAGCTGGGTCAAATGATGCAGGGCATCATGTGGGTGGAGGCAGCCAGATGTTCCCCCAGGGCAAACAACTGCCTGCTCTGTGACGCATTCTCAGAGAAATTGTGAAGATGAATCATGGAGCAGCCTTATACCCCAGGGGATAAGGCTGCCCAGGGCAGGGTGACCCATGCGGCCAGGACCATTCTGTCCTCCATGGCAACAGGCACTAGCATGATGGCCTGGGGCAGGCTTGAGGTCCAGCTGGGGGAGGGATGTGGCGCAAGGAAGGGTGTGTGCTTGTGCAGCTGGCACCATGGCTGTCCCAGACTGTGGCCGCAGATCTGAAAGGGGACAGCACTCCTGGCCTCTGTGACCATGACAGTGTTCCCAGTTCCCCCCATTGGCCCCACTGGCTGCCACAGGGCCAGGTGGGGATTTTGGGCTCTCATCGCTCATGTGGTGACACCCTATGTTGCCATTTGAAACTTGACATTTGCAATTTGTCAGTAGGTGTAGTGACCAAATAATCTGGTGATAAGAACTCGTGATGTGTACAGTCATCCTCTACTGATCCATTCCAGCCCATAGCATTTCAATATGCCAATTAGCTGGGAGAGGAATGGAAGCTTGTAATGTCACAATGGTCCTACTTAAGAATGTTCTCCTGAGTTATTAAACTATGTCAGGGCCTGTCTGCGCCGCTGGCTGTATCAGCCCCAGAGGGAGCAGGGCAGCAGCCAGTGAGCACAGCACGATGGCGGGGGGATGTCAGGAGACGCCCCCGCCTACAGACGGAGGATGGAGCAGAGGCTGAGGACCCATGCATGCTTACTAGCGTGGGGGCAGAGACCCATCAGGCGCCCCCTGACAGAGGTGGGGCAGGCCCCTCCTGGATGCTGCACCTCTCCAAGTGGCTGCATGTGCGGAGGGGTGTGGTCAGCCCTACTTAGGGGGCCAGCAGAGGAACACAGCGTTGCACCGGTTCCGGTGATCAGCAGCATTGTGAGACTGGCCCCCTGTGTGCGTTTGGAGACAAGCAGCTAAAGCTAAGTAGTGTGCGTGTGTATGTCTAAGTGTGAGTGAGGGTGTGGGTGGAGCGAGTGAGACGAGCGTGTGGTGTACAGAAGGGGTGCGAGAGGTGAGCGACTGGGTGGGTGAGCGATTAGGGGAATTGAGATAGTAGGGTGTGTGGGGGTGAAGTGGCACTGTGGGGGCACCTTCTCTTCGGGCCCACGGTTTTCCTGTAGACCATCCCAACCCTAACAAACTAACTCTTCATAAACAAGTCAAAGCTCACTAGCCTCAATGTGCTGAACAAAAGAAGTGTCATACTGGGTCAGGCCAATGGTCCATTTAGTCTAGCATCTTGTGTCCGACAGTGGTCTATCTTGGGCGCTTGTGAGATGTACTCAACAGGACATAATGGGGGTGATCCATTCCCTGTTGTTCAGTCGAAGCTCTTGAGAGTTAGAAGTTACACCTCCCAAACCAATTTGACTCATAGCCATTAATGGATCTATCCTCCAAGAGCATCCCTAGCAGAAAGGTAGAGAAAATCTCATTTGGGTCATGTGAGATGAATGGTTTTGGAAAAGATGTTGCAGCCTGAAAGACTTTTATCGCATTTTTACAGAGAGATTATCTGATTTTCATCCATGTATTATCATTTGTTGTGTACAAATGATTCACATGCATTTTGATTGCTGTTCCCCTTATGCCCAGCTCTGATCATCTGTTTCTTTTTTAGTTATTGATCTCCACTATTGAAAAGTAGGGGGGAAAAACAATCATAGTTGAAAAATAATTTCTCTTCTACCAATGTTATTCTTTTAAAAATGTGTTTGGAAACCCTCATGTTTCCCTCTATATTCTCAATAGTACCACAGTTAAAATTGGTGGTTTTTTTGTTTAACAACTCCCTTGGCATTGTACCCTGTTGGACCATAGTGGCTTCTATCCAGACCTACCTATTTAAAGGATGGCCTTCCTCCTTCCGTCTTTTAATTGGCTTTTAGTGATGTTTTTAAACTGTTGGGGGTTGATTTATTGGTTGTTGATTTTAGTGTTGTTGTTGTGTTTTATAATATGGTACGCTGTCCCGAAATGTCATTGCTATGAGGGGACGGCTAACAAATGTAATGAAATAAATAAATAAATAAATAAATAAAATCTCTAGGCTGACTCAGTGCTTGGATTTCTAGCTAGAGACTAGAGTTGATTTTCCTGCTCTGAGAAAGTCTGGGGTGGGAGGTGTGGGGCTTCTGGGTTTGGGGCATGGCTTCTGAGTTAGACTTGTGCCCTGGCAATTAATTTTTTTACAAATTAAGTTTGGGTTATGCTCTCCTTTTTAAGCCAATAGAAGCTGGAAGAGCCTCTGGGATTATTACCCAGCTTTTTAAGTTGATTTGTTCTTGTTCTGAAGATAAAGTTAGCCTTAAGGTAAGGGGACTTGAAGTGACTTGTCTTTAACTCTGATTGTTACTTCCCCTGCCTGGCAATCCTGCCCACCGGCTTAATTTCTTTCCCCTTCTGGCTAGCACTTGAAGTTAATTCTCAAGCAGAAAGAAAGATCAATCACAGCACGGAAATTTTCTTGTAGTATTTTTAGATCACCTAAAGTTTCTCATACATAATTACACAGTACTTTTCATGGCATTACAAAGAGAAAATTGCCATTGTCATAAACATGAAATGGAAGCTAAAATATGTCGAACCTCAGGTTTGCCTTCTCTGTTTATCCTGCACCACTCTTTTCCTTGCATGGTGATCGGAAGAAACTTGTAAGAAGAGTCGCAGTCTTCCCCCTCTTTGATAAGTGCTGTTCTGTGTTGTTGCAAATAGTGTCGCTCTCTGAAATGCCTACAGGCCTTGTGCGAATTAGGGATGTGCGAACATAACTGAGTTCGGAAATTCCGTTCGGTTCAAAAATCGAGTTCGGTTCGAAGGTTCGGTTCGGTCGACCAAACTATTTGTGTTCGGTCGAATTCCGAACTTCCGAACCGAGTTCGTACATTCAAAACCGGGTTTTTTGGCTTTCTGAAATGGTTCGGATTTGACCAAACAGTTTGGTCGAGTTCAGTTTGAAAGTTTGGTTCGGTCGACCGAACTATTCGAGTTCGGTCCGAACTTCTGAATCGCGTTTGCACATCCCTAGTGCGAATCCTGATCTGATTTCACTTGCCTTCTCTTCCTTGGTAGTGCAACTAAAGCCTGAAAATCTATCAGATTGTTCTTAAAAATCATATCCCATGGTTGACAATACCGAGCAAATCCCATGATGCTCCACTCCACAGGTTCAGTTCACTGACTCACAAGTGTATTGAGCCAACATGACGAGGAAAATATATAATTTTTGCAACTCAGAATAATTTGAAAGTTAAAAAATAAAGGTTCAGCAGAGGCTAAACAAGGAAATATAATTTACAGCACAAGTTGTTTCTACTTATTATCTCCATGAAGGTCTGCGGGTAATATAATTGCTTGTATTAAAAAAAATCTGCTTTTTATTGTCACCTTCTTAGAATGCGTCAAGTGTGTGTGTTTACACAATAACTACACCTTCTGTTTATGTCTCTCTTTGGGTATAAAGATATGCCTGGAAATAACATTTGTTTAAAATATTTCCGGTGTGGTTGAGAGACATAGAAAAATAGGAGTGCTCAAGACGCGTGCAACTTGCTGGAGACTTTGTGTCCTTCCAGCAGAGGATAATATGTTTTTTTTTAATGGTCTTCATTAGAGACAACTGTCAGTATTCCTTTCCCTTGGTGAAAACCAAGGGTTCCATATGGAAGACGCAAATAGAGAGAGCATCTGAGTGACATTATGATAAATAAAAACAGGCAATATTAACGACACTCATTAGCAAATGCCACTGTTCGGTACAAAATATCCCTGCTACTTTACGTTTCTCAAAAAGACTCGTTTGATTTTGATTTCTCCAAAATTGGTAGGTTTTAAGAACTTTTTGTTTATGTTCCTCATGTTCCACAGTGGCTAGTCCATAGTGAATAGGGCTCGGCAACATTCTAAAAGATTCTTTTTGCTTAATGATTTGTGCTTTATTTCTACATCTGGATGTACAGCTCATTGACTTCTTTTGCACAGTACCAATATTAGTGTAAGATTTATTTATTTTTCAAAAACATATGACCAAGCAGATTTGATAGTTTCAAGTAATCTTCCGCAGGCAGTTGGTTGTATGACTAATAGAATTACGTATGCGTAAAATCGCTTTTACTACTGGAGCCAAAATGCAGAATAATAGCTTGTCAAACTGTCATTTATAAGTGAGATCATAGATTTTGCAGTCCAAATTAGGTTGTGTTCTTTTTCTTTTTGTCAGGTCACATTCTAATAGCCATATTGTGCATTAAACCCTGTGATTATCTGCACCCTTGGCAGATGGTGGGTTGTTAATTTGTATGTAATAGACAGTGATTTGCCAGTGCAGGAATAGTATTCAACGAAATATTAAACGTCAAAATTCACTTTTTGATATGTTCTTGTTGCACTTACTTTAGCAAGGTAATTCTAGAAAAGTAGCTTTCATTTAAAAAAAAACAAAAAACTGGCTAAGCAGACAGACACTACTTTTTACTAGACTAAATAGTTGTTACCATTAGAAACTGAAAGGATTAACCATGAAAAAAAAAAAATCTGTTGTTTACTTTGGTTACTCAATAATCCTCATTTTATCTTGTGAATGTGGTCAAAAGAACAAGAAGCAGATCGTGTCCAACAAGAGCAGGCGGTAACCGAAATGTGATTTTATGTAAGAACATAAAAAGTGCCATTTACAGAGTCAGACCAATGGTCCATCCAGCCCAGAATTCTTCCTCTGACAGCGGCTTGTCTTGGTTGTCTTTGGGGAGAACTCAGCAAGTTACAATGGAGTAATCCAATTCTTGTCAACCTCCCCTAACTTCCAATAGTCAAGGGTCTTTTCCCCCTGACCAACCAACTAGTAGCTTTATTTTATGTAATTTTTATTACTGTGCTGTTTTGAGATGCATTGTAGCAGAACAGCCTGTTAGTGTCTAGGAAAACTAGATGATGAAAAAGTCATTCTTTGGATTTTATGAAAAAATTACATAGTTGTTAAGAGGAAAGAGAAAAGGATTATTGTGATGTGATATTCAATACTCAACCATTATGTTAGCTTTCAAGCTGGCAACAGGAAACTAAAATGCATAGTATTCAAGGCTAAACTCTCTCTTTATTCTTGCCATTATTAGTTTTTAATTATCATTAAGGCACCCACAAAAGTGCTAACAAGTTTGTCACGGAAAATGGAACACCTCTCTGTCTCAAGGAGTGTGATGGACTTGACAGGGAAAATGGTGGAAGAAAGACATGGTTTTCTTGGTTAAATCCCAAAATATGAGGAAATATGGTACTAAGGTCTGTTCCTGTTATTTCCTTCCTGACCCAGTATCAGAGGGAACTCAGTCAATGGTGTGAGTCCAGGAACACGGATCAAAGCATTAGTAAACTTAAGATATTATCAACTTTTTCAATAAACTAATATATGAATCAGTGTTACTTTCTGAAGGACTAATGGCCTTTTAGTAGAACCAGTTTTCAATATGAACCATGCTACTTTGGCCATTTTTACACGGACGCCCCGCCCCCCATGGTGTGTGGGAGGGTGTTCCAACATGGAACCAATGGAGGATGGACCCCTTCAATAACAGGAACTTTCCCTTCTCCCAGGTCACCGACCCTGCCCCCTAACATCACCTATGTCTTGTCTGGATTGTGTTTCAATTAGCTCGACCTCATCCAATCCACCACAGCAGTCAGACATCGGAATAGCAACGAGACTGCAGGGCCTGGGTCAGTGGAAAAAGAAAGGCACAGCTGCATGTCAGCATATTGATGATGACAAACCCACAGCTGTGCACAGCTTCCCCAAGCGGCTGCATGTACACATTGAATAAGAGCGGGAACAGAATGGAACCCTGTGGGACCCCACATGGGAGGCCCCCAGGAGATGATGAACAGTCACCTAGTACCACCTGTTAAGTTCTGTCCACGAGGTAGGAACGGAACCACTGTAAAACGGTACTGTCCACCCCAGCCAGGTCCCGCAGGCGAGTCACCAACAGCTCATGATTCACACTATCAAAAGCTGCAGATACATCCAATAGAACCAGCAGGGTCTTACAACCCCTATCCAGCTCTACTAGGAGGTCATCAACCAAGGCCACAAGTACAGGCTCCGTGTTATAACCTGGGCGAAAACCAGACTGCTCGGGATCAAGAAAACTAGTACGATCCAGATGCACCTGCAAATGAAAGGCCACAACTCATTCAATAACGTTTATTTATTTATTTATTTAACTGTTTTTCTACCCTGCCCCCTCCTGCTCACAGAGTAGCTCATGGCGGCTTACTAAATGCATAAACATAACAATAAAACCACACATAATATATCATTAAAAACAAATGGGAAGGTTAGCGACCGGCTGGTAGTTTCGTAGTTAGGGCTTTTCAGCTTGGAGAAGAGATGATTGAGAGGGGATATATGATTGAAGCTTATAAAATCATGAGTGGAGTAGAACAAGATCATAAAGTACATAAGAATAATATAAGAAATGCCATACTGGATCAGGCTATTGATCCATCAAGTCCAGCATCCTGTCTCCAACAATGACCAGCTCCGGTAGCTCAAGACGTACAAGTACAGGTCATGGAGGTAGGACCCTTCTCCTACTGACTGCTCCCAACTACTGGTAGCTGGGGGTTTAAGCCCCAATTAGTAGGAGTTTGACTGTATCCTCTAAGAATTTATCCAGTTTCCCTTTGAAGCTAGTTATGCTGCTAGCTTTCACTGCCTCCTCTGGCAATGAGTTCCACAACTGTATTGTCCACTTAGTGAAAAAGTACTTCCTTTTGTTTTTTTAAAATCTGCTGCCATTTAACATGTAAGTATACAGGGAGTTGTATACCCTTTCAAATATTATCATGGTACTAGTACTAGCTTTCAGGAGCGTAGCGTCCATTGAGTGAACCTGGCACAGAGCTGGGGGCCTCTAGGCATCAGGACCCGCTGCCTGGCCCTGCAGGGACAGCCATGCACCTGGGCTGCTCTGGAGAAGTCCCAGGTGCAAGACACCCCCACATCATGGGGGGGGGTCCCCATCCCTCACCTGTCTCTGCCTGTTAGTAGTACTGCAGCAGCAGCGGGACATGGATCGGACTGGGAGATAAAGTTGTTTGTAAAAAAACCCTCCTCCTCCCCATGTGAGTGATCAGATGGTTGTTGCCTTGTAAAGAAGGTTCTTCGAGATGGCTCCCAACATTCTCACAACTGGGTTGGACATGCTCACCCTATTCAAATAATAGACCACGTGATGGTCTCAAGCTCCTCTAGTATACAAAGCACCCCCCCCCCCCAGAATTTCAGTTCTTTCCAACCCTTTCTAGGAATATAAAGAAAAAATCAATAGAGCTGGAAGGGTGGGTGTTGTGAGAATGTTAGGACCCATCTCAAAGAACCTTGTTTACAAGGCAGCAACCTTCTGTTCTTCTTTGGCGCCTCATAGGCTGTTTTTACACGGCTCCGCTGGGTGGGTGGGGTCCATGGGCGCACTAGTGTGTGGGCGGGGTGTTTCCCCCGGTTGCTCTGTGCATGGAGACAAGTAGGGGTGAGTGGGGATGTGTGTTAGGCAGGCGCATGTATGCCCCCCATTCACCGCGGGCGCACGCACTGCATCATTCACAGGGGGCTCCTCCACCCATAAACATGCAAAAATCAGGATGTTCATTGGTGGGAGGGCCACATTCTCACAACTATCTTACTTATACTATCTTGGGTAGGAATTTAAGATGTAAAGCAATATCTATTCTATGTCGGAAAAGCTGCAAATATGGTTCTGAGATTATTATGGCTGCTATTTCATTAACTCTTCTTAATGAAGTTATTGCTAACAGGAATACTGTCTTTAAACCCCCACTACATAACCAGTTCATTTATGCCCCCCCATATATATAGTTAATTCACATTGCCCTGGGGGTGCAAATGAAATGGTTAAGGGTGGGGGGCAGTGTGAATTTGTTATATGGGGGCATGGGCGCAAATGAACTGGTTATCGGGTGGGGACAGCATATCTCTCTCTCTCTCATTTTGGGTGTCTTGTGTGCTTGATAGCAGTGCCCCCAGGCCCGCCGAGCCAGATGGCGCCCCTAGGTCCACTGGCAGGACACAAAGAAGGGGGCCCATCTTGACTTCTTGGCCAGGGCGTCATTCCACCCTAGCTACGCCCCTGCTAGCTTCATGTTTCAAATGGCAACAGATTTAAAACAAATAAAAGAGAGTACCTTTTCCCACATTGTACAATTAACTTGTGGAATTTGTTGCCAGGGGATGTGGTCAAGACCAATAGCACAGGTGGATTTAAAGAAAAAGACTGGGTAAGTTCTTGGAGTATAGGTCCATTCATGGCGATTAGACAAGTAGGTTGGGGGACGTCACCCCTGACTGTCCGGAGCAGCGAGTGAGCAGGAGGGAATGGATGAGTCCATTATCACCTGTTCTGTACTACTTCCAAGCAACCGAGAGAGTTCTTTGGTTGATACAACTGTTTATACTCATTCATTTTGCTGTGCACATTCAAAGGAACATTCTCATGCTATGGAATATGTTCATAGTGGAATCTGTGATGAAACATTCTTCCTTTATAACCACCATATTTGGTCTCCTAGCATATGAGACCTCTTGTTCTTTACAACCTTGGCTACTCCATGGATTTGGTCCTTGTCCCCTTCTTAAAACCCACAACACAGAGAATAAGCACAATTTTATAATATGAGATGATGTATGCATTTCCAGCAAGTTTATGATCTCCATTTACGATACGGCAAGCAGTCTCCAGATCCTGGTTGCACATGCTAGATCCTGGGCTTATGTTTATCCTCCTATCTCTTTGAGGGGGAGACCTCAATCTGTTGGGGGTATTGTAGCTGTCCTCATCCTGCATCCAAGCTGGAGGTAAGACAAGACGACGCTTGGGATCCCTTCAAACTCTAAGGTTCTCTAATCGTTTTCCGTTCCTGTCCCACAACCTCTTCAATTGCTTTCAATGTTTTTCTCAGTCCAATATCTGTCTACATCCAGCCTAACGACACACCCAAATCTATAGTCACAACCTTATTCAGAACTAACTATTTCCTTGTAGTGTGATTAACTGGAAAAGAATACTAGGCAACAGGAATGGCATGCACGTTTACTGCCTGCACAGTTTTTTTGATGCTTAGCATTCAGATTGTTTGTTTGTTTGTTTATTTATTGATTTATTGATTTATTTATTTTTCAATTTAATACCCCGCCCCTCCTGCCATCAGGCAGCCTGAAGCGGCTTGCAATATAAAAACACAAATAAAATCCAATATAAAACATTTTTAAAACTGCCAAAAGGAGGGCAACATTTAACACCGGTGTTATGTGCCCCCTGCGGCCCAATCCCACCAAGAGACAGGCCGCCACATTCTGCACTAGCTTCAGCCTCCAAGCCGTTGTCATGGGTAGCTCCACGCAGAGCGCATTACCATAGTCTAGTCTAGAGGTGATGAAAGCATGGATGCAGGTGGCCAGGTCAGAGTCTGAAACATACGACCGAAGCCGCCGCACCAGATGTAATCGGCAAAAGGCACTCCTCGCCACAGCCTCCACCTGGGCATCCAGGTAGAGCTGCATGTTGAGGAGTACCCCCAGACTCTACACTTGGGAAACCAATGCGGGACAGACCTCCGTCCATAACAGGAGTCGTTACCCCCATCGCCTTACCCACCAGCATCACCTCCGTCTTGTCAGGATTCAACCTAAGTCGGTTGGCCCTCATCTAGTCCCCCACAGCCGTCAGACACCGGGTAATCACCGAGACTGCAGGGTCTGGGTCTGTTGTAAAAGAGAGGTACAACTGGGTGCCATCCGAATATTGCTGACACCGCACGCTGAACCTCCTAATCACCTCACTACGTGGCTGCATATATACGATGAACAGGCGAGGGGACAAGACAGAACCCTGCGGGACACCACACGAGAGTCTCGGTACGATGAAAAACATTCTCCTAATACCACTCGCTGGGTTCTTCCTGCTAGGAATGAGCAAAACCATTCAAAACAGTCCCACCAACTGCACAGTCCCGCAGGCGCGTCACCAACATCTCATGGTCAACGGTATCAAATGTAGCCGAAAGATCTAACACCAAAAGGGTCGACCGACCCCGGTCTAACTCTTGGTGCAGGTCATCCACCAAGGCCATGAGCGCAGTCTCGGTGCCATAACCTGGACGAAATCCAGACTGGGAGGGATCAAGAAAACCAATGCGTTCCAGATACCCCTGCAGCTGCTGGGCCACTACCTGTTCAATAACCTTCCCTAAAAAGGGAAGGTTAGAGACAGACCGATAGCTGGCAAGGGAGTCCACATAAAGCAATGGTTTCTTGAGCAGAGGCCGCACCACCACCTCCTTGAGGCAGCCTGACACTCTGCCCTCCCGAAGGGAGGCATTGACCACCCCCATCAGCAATGGCCCCAGTGTCTCCCTGCAAGATTTCGCTAGCCAGGACGGGCATGGGTCTAACTCACAAGAAGTGGCCCTATCTGCCCCAAGGACCCTTATCGCATCTGTGGTCACCACTGACTGGAATTGATCCCACAAAACTGGACAAGATGGGGCTTCCATAACCTCTGGCTCTCCTAATGTAATAAGTGCAGCATTGAAGTTGTGGTGAATAGGAGCAATTTTATCCACAAAATAGTCCACAAACATGTCACAGTGAGCCGTAGATGACTCCACTCCTAGGTGGAGGGAGGCCAAACTGACCAACCCAACACCACCTGGAAAAGCTCTACTGGATGGGATTTAGTAGATGCTGTGAGGGTAGCAAGAAACTCTTTTTTTGCTGTCCTCATAACCACAGCATAGGCTCGTAAACTAGCTCTATGCTGCAATCTGTCAGCTTCAGTGTGAGAGCGGCGCCACCATTGCTCCAATCACCACCCATTATGCTTCACCACCCTTAGCGCCTCTGAATACCAAGGAGGCCTGCGGTGCTGTTGCCTGGGAAGCGGACGTCTAGGAGCCGTCTGATCAATGGTATCAGTTAGCAAGGTGTTCCAGAAAGTCACGAGGTCGTCAATGAGATGGTTGTCAATATCAGAGGGTATCTCCTCCAGAGCCCTCTGGAAACACTCTGAACAGGTGGAGCAGTTACATCCCCTCTCCTAGCAACCTGCACAGATTAATCCCGCCTCTTCTCCTGTTAGTGCCTTGCCAGAAGCACTCCTCTCTCTGCATTGTGTGGTGCCGTCCAACCACCCTGCCTTCTTCTGCCCGGCTGCATACCACTAACATGTTGCAAATGTTATGTCACAGTGGAGAAACCATGATCAGGCCCCACATTCACCACTGCATCACAGCAGCAGGTGCAGCAAGCGTCTTCTGAATAAAATAATTCCAAGCTTTTGAAGAGTGCTTCCTCTGCTCTCCCTAGCCACCATTTCCATGAACCTACCCCCAGCATCTGCCATCATCCCCCAAATTCTCCACAACCCACTTCCTGAACACCTCACTAACCATCCATCCATCCATCAATCCATCCAACGCAAACAGAAAGCTGACCGTGAACCTCTAGAGTAACCAGAGTTATTTTGTATGGTTCTCTGTTTCGGTTGTCCATCAGCCATTTCCGACATGGTTTGTGAACTTTTGGTGTACTTTGGAATTATCAAGCAGTTTTGCTAGTCTTCGTTTAATTCTCGTGGGCTTCCATTACTTTTGTGAATTGCTGCTGGTTTCTGGGACAAATTTGAGAGTTTTTATGTTTAATTGTGACTTTTTAAAAGCCACCCCTCTCCCCCCCCCCCAATTAACCTGCTCCTAAGCTACATGGTGGTGGTGGTGGTGGTAGGGGCACTCGCCTCCTACAGACGTCTTCCACCAACAAATATCTTTGCAGTCCACCAGGATAAAGAAGCCAAGATGCCCTCCAAGCCTCCCCAGTCTTGTGCACATGCATGACATAAGTTCGCTATTACTCTCTGTTCATATGGATAACATCAGAAATTGCAAACGGAAAATGCTGAGAAGTGACAAAGGTGATGGGAAACTATGGCAAATCACAGGCACTGATATTGACATTGGCGGAAATGTGGTATTGCTGGAGATTGACCAAGTACTGATCAACAGTTGCAAGTGCTCCTGGAAGATCAGTATTTCCCTGCAGAATGGGAACACTTGTTCTCATCTCAGCCCTACATATGTTGTTGGTAATAATACAACTACTAATACATAATAATAATATAATATATTAATTGTCCACCTTATCCTCTCTGGTGGGTTCACTGTGTGGATTTTGGGAAGGGAGATCATAGTAGAGGAAAAACAAGAGATTTTTTGGGGGGGAGGGAGAGATGAAAGCTAGGAGGTATTTATTTTTACTTCCAGAACAGTTACCACTAAGTGTTGTATTTCCTTGATGGTATATTTAATTTCCTGGATTTTCTAGCTCTTGCGAAATAGGATTTTTCTTGCGTAGGCATGAGTGTTGATCTCTAAGGCCCTTTTCACATGGGCTGCGGTGGGTGGGGGTGGATGGGTGTGTACCAGTGGAGGTGAGTGTGCGGCTGTTCCCACGGGAGCACACCCACCTCCACCCATGGAGCAACCGACATTGGCGCCTGTTGCTCTGTGCGTGGGTGATGGATGGAGCGTGGGAGCTCGCAAATGCCGTTATAAACAAATAATCTCTTGCCCTGCCTCTGGAAGGCACTTGGGCTTCAATAAACCTCCAGGGGAAGGGAGTTCCACAGCAACAGGGCAGCAACCGAGAAAGCCCGCCCGCGAGCTCTTGTCATATGAACCAGACTGACAGACGGTGTCCACAGGGAGGCGCTCTCTGCCAATCTTAGGGCATGGGGCATAAAAGGTCGGACTCTGGAGAGATGTTTTCATACTGTGTAGAGAGCTGTACTTTGACTGGAAGAGGAAAGGTTACTTTCATTTGGAATGAGCGGAATAGTAGGCCAGGATGGTAGAACTGAGCTAGAAAAGGGAGACGTCTGGTAATTTTCCTGAAAGCTGGGTGCACCTGAATGGCAGATGGGAGTTGAGCGGAACTGCGTGGCAGCTTTGTGAATACCGTTTTGTGCAAAGAAAGGCTTAGCTGATTAATGGAGCAGAGGCTATTATTACTATGGACGCTATTTATGCCACAGTAAAAGTGGTATATTTTTCCGGCTCAATTCCAGTTATTGTGATTCTATTGTAATCATAAGATGTAAGAAAATGCACTCCATTTTCCGTTCTTGAATGGCCTTTCTTGGGCTTACTTCAATCCCCCACTGACATCTCAAACGAGATTTGTACAGAAAAGGTTCCGATGCGGAAAGTCTGCAAATAATCCAAATTGAGTGAAGGTGTGGGGGCTAAATGATGGGAAAGGCTTCCAGAAATCTTTCCCGCAAGGTGCTTGGAAAAGAATGGCATGCACATAAAAGCCGGCAGCTCCCTCTCTGTTGGTTAAAGCCTAAGCACAAGGGCTTGCGTTAGCAAGAGCATCCTGCATATTGACATGCAAATATAAACCGATCAGGCCTCCCTCTTCGCTCTCTCCTGCAACACCACAACAAGTAGCTTTAGAACCTTGGTGGACGTGTTCCTCTGCTGCCAGCCTTATTCCAAATAAAAGAGCAGATTTATTTACAAATTCGACTCCTTTTAAAAGGAGATTTGGGTTTTTTTGCCTCTTTGCGTTTTGAAAGGCTTTCCTTAATATAGGTTGGCTGGTTGGGGGGGTGAAAGTGGGATTCCAGCAAGTAAACAGTCCTGTTACTTTTATTAAAAGATGTTGCTCTAAGCAGGTGGCCCTATGTAGAGTTACATCAGAGATGAATAGATTTGAGGCTTCAGTGTCTCCTTAAAACTTATTAGCCGGCTTTAGAATAGCCATTTCTGCCAGGAGATGTAACATCAGTAATTATGTTATTAATGACTTTAGTCTTTCCTATTATTTATTTTACTTTTTTTTTTAAAAAAAAGAAAAATAATTGTTCTAGTCAACACACAAAACAAACACATCCTTTAATTGTTTCTCTTTTTGATAAGGTAATGAATTTATTATTTTTCCACCGGCTCACTCACCTCTCGCTTGTGAAATGTGACCCAGGTTCTGTAGACTCTCCGAACTTTCATGAGGTAAGAATGACATACGCTTATTATTAGAGCTCACTAATGAAGAGAGAAAGTGACATTTCAAGGTAACGTTTTTCCCTGGTGTTTTAATTATGAAATACTACCTGGTTAGTTTTGTTTTAGTGAACTAAAATGCCATGTAAAACCCAACTACAGCTTTTCCATGCTGTTTTCGGTCAACTCTTTTTTTTTCTTTTTCCATTTTCCTTCAAGGCTCCCCTGTTCCCCACAAGACGCAAATGGTTGTGATTCATCTTAGGTGAGAAGCCTGTGTTAACCAGACTGTACAATGCCAGGTACATTGCTGCACTATCTAAGTAATTAATAAATAAATAATAATAATAATAATTAATTAATAAATAACAGCAACCAAATGCCTTTGTTTTTAAGAACAAGGGTAGGAAGACTCCATTGCAAGGAAAAATGCGTTGTTGTTGTTTTCCTTTATAAGTCCAGAATAATTACCTGCTTCAAAGAGTTGTTTGGAGAGTAAACTAGGTAAGGATTGTATAGCACTCAGAATACTGAAAGTTTATTAATAATAATAATAATAATAATTAATAATAATTTTATTTAGTTAAACTTATACCTCACCCTTTCCAAAAGGCTCAGGACAGCTTACGCTAGTAAAAACATAATACAATTAAATAACATAAAAATACAATTAAAAAAACCATACCCTCATCCTAGAACTCCAGCCCCAATCTCCTTAAAAAACAACAACCCTTTGTCCCTCCCATCCTTCCTTCAACCTCTTCCCCATCTCCCTGACCCTTCCGTGATCTGCAGGCCATTGTACTTCCTCCCTCTCTCCTCTTCTCCCCTCAGTACTCTCCTCCTCCCCCCCCGATTCTGCCGTCTCCACCTTCAACTCCTCTCTTGCCTCTACCCTTGACTCCCTTGTCCGCCTCTCCTCCCGGCTGGTTCGCTCCCGTAACCCTCCGCCTTGACTCACCCCCACCATTCGCCATCTCTGCTCCTGCACCCAGACTGCTGAATGCCTCTGGCGCAAATCCCACTATCACGCTGACTTCCTCCACTTCAAATTCTGTCTCTCATCACTCAACTCTGCTATCTCCCTCGCTAGACAGCAGTACTATGCCTCACACATTGAGTCCTGCTCCCGGGACCCTCGCTGCCTCTTTTCCACCTTTGACTCCCTTCTCAACCCCCCCCACGTCCTCCTCCTCCCTCTTCTCTCGCTGCTCAGGATCTTGTTCTTTCTTTCACCTCTAAGATTGACAAGATTCGCCTGGATATTGCTTCCAAGTGCTCTCCCCCTACTACTTCCCCCTCTCTCCTCCCCCAACCTCTCTCCTGTCCTCCTTCCCTCCCACCTCTCTTGAGGAAATCTCCTCCCTGCTCTCCTCCTCCAAGCCCTCCACTTGCCCCCGGACCCTATTTCTTCCCACCTCCTGACCTCCATTGCCTCCACCATCGCCCCTCCCCTCCTGCACATCATCAACCTCTCCCTCTCTACCGGCTCCTTCCCCTCTGCCTTTAAACACGCCACTGTCTCCCCCATCTTCAAAAAGTCCACTCTGGATCCCTCTGAAGCCTCTAATTACCATCCTTTCTCACTCCTCCCTTTTGCCTCCAAGCTCCTTGAACGGGTTGTTTACTTCTGTTGCCTCGACCTCCTCTCTGCCAACTCCTCCCTTGATCCCCTCCAATCTGGCTTCCACCCCCTTCACTCCACTGAAACCGCTCTTGCTAAGATCACCAACAATCTTCTTGTGACTAAATCCAACCACCTTTATTCTTGTCCTCCTTGATCTCTCTGCTGCCTTTGACACTGTTGACCACTCGCTCCTACTTGAATCGCTCCACTTCCTGGGTTTCCGGGACTCTGTCCTTGACTGGTTCTCCTTCAACCTCTCTGACTGCTCCTTCAATGTATCTCTTCCTAACTCCTCCCCCTCCTCCTCCCTACCCCTCTTGGTTGGGGTTCCCCAAGGCTTTGTTCTTGGCCCTCTCCTCTTCTCTATCTAAACCCAATCCCTAGGCAAACTCATTGCCTCCCACGGCTTCCAATACCACCTATAAGCTGATGACACTCAGCTCTAACTCTCCACTCCTTCCCCCTCTGTTCAAGCTCGTCTCACCAACTGTCTCTCTGATATCTCCACCTGGATGTCTCAACGCCAACTTAAACTGAACATGACGAAAACTGAACTCCTGATCTTCCCTCAAAATCCTTCCTCTCCCTCTTCCCTGTTAATTGCCATTGATGGGGGTCTCCACCCTCCCTGTCTCCCAAGCCTGCAGCTTGGGCTTCATCTTCGACTCGCACCTTACCTTCAAACCCTATATTGACTCGGTTGCCAAATCCTGCAACTTCTCCTTCCACAACATTGCCAAGATCCACCCTTTTCTGTCTGTCTCCTCTGCCAAAACTCTCATCCACACCCTAGTCATCTCACGCCTCGACTATTGTAACCTCCTCCTCGCTGGCCTTCCCTCCTCTCACCTTTCTTCCCTTGTTATCTCTGTTCAAAAATCTGCTGCCAGGATCATTCACCTAGCCTGTCACTTTGAGCACATGCAGCCTCTCCTCTCCTCTCTCCACTGGCTCCCTCTTCCTGAGTGCATTCTGCTAGAGGTGGGACCCCGGGCCCATTACCGGCTACCGGATTTACCGGTTACCGGTTCTCGAAAAACCGGATTCCTGGATTAAATCCGGTATACCGGTACCGGTTTTATTTCATTGATTTCAATGGGGCACTGTGTCCCCATTGAAATCAATGAAATAAATTAATTCCTCCCCCCTCCCCCTCCCAGGCTGCG
>QEPC01012123.1:412244-428224 GCA_003113815.1 Sphenodon punctatus | reverse complement strand
TGAAGGTGCAGAGGGAGGGGGCAAGGCAGATGTGGGCAGGGAGGGAGTTCCAGGAATGGGGGGCAGCAAGGGAGAAGGGATGAAGGTGGTTAGGGGAGCAGGGGCGATGAGGGAGAGCAAGGGAGGGGACAGAGAAGGAGCGGAGAGTGCATGCAGGTGTGTGAAAGGAGATTAGGGCTGAGAGGTAAGGGGGAGCCAGGTTGTGAAGGGTTTTTTAAGTGAATACCAGGAGTTTGTGAAGGATGCATTGGGGAAGGGGGAGCCAGTGAAGCGAGGAGAGGCTGCACGTGGTCGAAGCGACGGGCTGAGTGGATGACCCTAGCAGCGGAGTTTTGGATGGAGATAAGGGGGGACAGATGAGAGTGGGGGAGGCCAACAAGGAGGAGGTTGCAGTAGTCAAGGTGACCATGAGATGACCATGGTGTGAACAAGGGTTTTGGCTGAGGAGACAGAGAGAAAGGGCTGAATCCGAGCAATGTTATGGAGGGCAAAGTGACAGGATTTGGCAACAGAGTCAATGTAGGGTTTAAAGGAAAGGTGAGTATCGAAGGCGAAGCCCAAGCTACGGGCTTGGGGAACGGGATGGATGGTGACCCCATTGATAAGGATGGACAGGTAAGAGGGAGAGGAAGGGTGGGGAGGAAAGATAAGGAGTTAAGTCTTAGGCACGTTAAGCTTGAGCTGACGTTGGGACATCCAGGCGGAGATATCAGAGAGACAGTTGATGAGGCGAGCTTGGACAGAAGGGGGGAGAGAGTTTCAGTGGAGTGAAGGGGGTGGAAGCCAGATTGGAGAGGGTCCAGGGAGGAATTGGCAGAGAGGAGGTCCAGGCAGTGGGAGTAGACACTTTCCAGAAGCTTAGAGGCGAAGGGTAGGGGGGAGACCTGCCGGTCAGAGGGGTCAAGGATGGACTTCTTGAGGATGGGAAGAGACAGTGGCATGCTTGAAGGCAGAGGGGAAGGAACCAGTGGAGGGGGAGAGATTAATGACATGTAAAAGGGGGTTGAAACAGTGGGAGTAATGGAGGTCAAGCGGCGGGAGGGAATTGGGTCGAGAGGGCAGGTGGAGGGGTTGGAGGAAGAGAGCAAGGAGGAGATTTTCTCACGGGAGGCAGGAGGGAAGGAGGAGAGGAGAGAGGGGAGAGTGTGGTGAGGAAGCGGGGAGAGGAGATGGGTGGGAAGCAATGTCCTGGAGGATCTTGTCAATTTTTGAGTTGAAGAATGATGCGAGATCCTGAGCAGAAAGGGAAGAGGGTGGAGGGGAGTAGGGGCTTGAGAAGGGAGTCAAAGGTGGAGAAGAGGCAGTGAGGGTCATGAGAGTAGGATTCAACCCGGGAGACACAGTAGTGTTGCCTCGCCAGGGAGATAGTGCAAGAGAGGGAGGAGAGGGAGAATTTATAGTGGAGAAAGTCAGGGTGGGAGCGGGATTTGCTCCAGAGGCGTTCAGCAGCCCAGGTGCAGAAGCAGAGGTAGCCAATAGTAGGGGTGAGCCAAGGATGGGGGTTTGGGGGTCGAACGAGGTGGGAGGAGAGGGGGGCAAGGGAGTTGACGGTCGTGGTGAGAGAGGTGTTAAGAGAAGAGATGGCCGTGTCAGGGGAAGAGGAGGAGAAGACAGGAGGAAGCAAAGTCTAAAGGGTTAATAGCCTGCAAATCACGGAAGGGGTGTTGAGCTGGGGAAGAAGATGGGGGTTGGTGGGAGAAGTTGAAGGAAGCGAGGTAATGGTCGGACATGGGGCAATGGTCAAAGGAGCGGTCAGCAACAGGACAGTTTCTGGAGAAGATGAGTTCGAGAGAGTGGCCGTCGGTGTGGGTGGGGGAATCAGTCCAGAGATGGATGTCAAAGGCGGAGGTTAGGGAGAGAAAGCGGGAGATAGAGGGCTGGGAAGGTGCGTCAACATGGATGTTGAGGTCACCAAGAATGAGAGCGGGGGTATCATCAGAGCGGAAAAAGGTGAGCCAGGATTCAAAGTCCGGGAGGAAAGGGGCAAGGGGGGGGGGCGGTAGATGACAGCGACACGAAGGCGAAGGGGGGAGTAGAGACGCACAGAGTGAGCCTCAAAGGAAGGGAAGGAGAGGGAGAGGGGAGGGGAAAGGGTCTGGAATCGACAGGGGTTGGTGAGGAGAAGGCCCGTGCCACCACCCCGGCCTTTGGGGCAGGACTGGTGAGAGAATGAAAGGCCTCCAGAGGAGATGGTGGCAGGGGTGACAGAGGGAGAGATCCAGGTTTCTGTAAGTGCAAGGAGTTGAAAGTGGCAAAAAAGGAAGAGGTCGTGAATGAAGGGGACTTAATAGATGGTACTCGTAGGGTGGTGCTCGTAGGGGCTGCAGTGGGGCATGGAAGGACACAAGGCTGATGGAATAGCAAACACAATTGGAAGTTAGGTATGGAGGAATAGATGCTATTCAGGAAATAAAAGAATCAAGGTGAATGCAGTCGGGTCATGTTGTAAAGCAAATCATGCAGCTGATTGTAAAGAATGCAGAAGCAACAGACTGGACTGGACAGATTTGACCTGAGCCAAAATTGCTTTGGGAAAGGATTGCAAGAGAGATTCCACTGGGGTGGTTAGGGGTAGAAGGAGCCTGGGAGAAAGCAGGTTACAGCCTGGAAGCTGGCTTGCGTATATAAAAAAAACACCAAATGAGATAAAAAGAGTTTTAAAACTTGAAATGTGTGTAAAAATTCCTATTTAAAAACAGCACCCCCGACCCTACCCTCTTCTATCAAAGGCCTGGCCAAATAAATTAGTCTCACTTTGCCTTTGGAACATGCACAGGCTTGGGCAAACCTCCAAGGGGAAGGGATATTTATTTATTTATTTTATTTATTCAAATTTATATCCTGCCCTTCTCACAAGGCTCAGGGTGGGTTACAATCCATAAAAAACAATAAAATCGAACAGTAATAATGCCAATCCCTTCCCTCCAGCTCCCACCCTCCCCCACAAAAACACCCTTTGAAGCCGTGGAACCACCACCGAGAATGCCTCTCTCTATGCCCTTGCCTCGGGGATTTGCAAGAGGATGCTTTCCGCTGACATTGGATATTGTGATCGGATGTAGGGCAGAAGGTGGTCAATTTTCTGATAGTGTACTCCCAAGTCATTGGCTGCGATGACGGTTATTTTCTCTTTCAAGTTGCATGCAAAAATAAAAGCTGGCTGTTGATATAAACATCTAATTTCCAGTGAGGTATTTCCACCAATGCATATTTGCTCTAAAACCTAATTTTGTTTAGTGTTGAGATTCTTGTATGATCAGGTAGCATAGGTGCAGGTACAAGCCTGTCAGAAATTAAATAGGAGGGAGGTGTATAATTTGAGATCAATATTATTATCTAAATATGTCCTAACCTTTGCGACATCAAGGAGAATGTTTATTCAGAGTTGTGATGTTTGGAAGGAATTGCAGATTAGCGCATTGTAGAATGATGCATACGCTGTAGTATTGAAATGTTTTGCTATCCCCTTCCATTAGTATGCTGGAATATGGTTAGCTCCCAGCAGGGTTTAAATGCTGATTCTTTTAAAGCTAGAGAGACGTTTCCAGATAAAGAACAATTGAAATGTTCGTGCTTTTGAACATGAGTAAACCTTATGAGTGGCTTTGTTTATTTGTGAGGATGGGAAGTGTATATGCAAGGCGAATGATTTGAATAGAATAGTGTAAATTATGGAACAAAATATTTTTCAAGGAACAAATTATCATTGTTTTCCTTCAGGTACTCTGCCATGTTTCGGGATGGAAACGCCGTGTTTCAATAATAATAATACATGGGTTGCCATTCAAAAAAATTACATTTTGCCTTTTATGTAGCATAATCATTTCAAGGTACAAATTTTATGGCACCCATTGCTGCATTAAGAATAAAGGTGTCAAAATGTAGCAGCCTTGCCACTCCATAATTTATTTATCCTGTTGAGCTTAGACAATGCCTCTTCATTCTGTGGAACTGACTTTGTGCTCGCGTTTTATTAGGCAACGCTTTTATAATTTATCTGGTGGCCTTAGACATGTGTAAGAATGAGGCACGTGTTTTGGAAGACATGCTAGGACTCGTTTTCCTCTCGGCAATTGTTGCCAGTTGATCTAAATCCAGTGGACAGTCTCCACTTCATGGTAGCCTCCTACCTTCCATGTGGTCAGTCTGTTGAAAGTCTACATCTTTCTTTCTGGCTGAATGCTTCTGCTCCAGTGTCTGTAAGTGGATCATTTAAGAGAGTTTGCTGCTGTCCCAGTTTTAACATAAGGACATAAATAGTGCCATACTGAGTCAAACCAATGGTCCATCATGTCCAGCATCCTGTCCTCCAACAGTGGCCAATCTTGATTGCATGGGAGAAGAACCAACAGTCACGATGGGCAATCCATTCGCCATTGTTCACTCCCAGCTCCCGACAGTAAGAAGTTCATCCTGTAAACTACTTGGTTAATAGCCATTAATGGACCTATCCTTGAGTGGTATGGAACCAATAGATAGGGAAGGGTTTTTTACTCTCTCAAATATTACTAGATATTGAGAGATTACTAGATATATACTAGATATTTTTTGAGATGGGGCATCCAGAACTGCACACAATATTCCAGGTGAGATTGCACCATCGATTTTTATAGAGGCATTATGACATCCTCAGTTTTATTCTCTATCCCCTTGCGAATAACTCCTGACATTCTGTTTGTTTTTTTGACTGCTGCTGCGCACTGGGCTGAGGATTTCAGTTTATTGTCCACAGTCACTCTCAGATTCTTTTCCTGAGTGGTAACTCCTAGTTTAGTACCTAGCATTGTGTACTCATAGTTTGGATTATTTCCCCCTGTGTGCATCACAGAGTCCCGCAGGGTTCTGTTTTGTCCCCTCTCCTGTTCAATGTGTATATATAGCCACTTGGCGAGGTTGTCAAGAGGTTTTGTGTGCTATGTCATCAATATGCTGATGACACCCAGCTTTATCTCTCTTTTTCATCAGACCCAGGCCTGGCAGTCTTGGTGCTTACTGGGTGTCTAGCAACTGTGGGGGATTGGATGAAGGTGAATCAACTGAGGCTGAATCCTGACAAGATGGAGGTGATGCTGGTGGGTAAGGCGGTGGGGGTGATGGCCCCCATCATTGATGGGGTCTGTTCCTCGCTGGTTTCCCAGGTACGAGTCTGGGGGTGCTCCTTGACTTGCAGCTCTGCTTGGATGCTCAGGTGGAGGCTGTGGCAAGGATTGCCTTTTGCCAATTACATCTGGTTTTTCGGCTTTGGCCCTATGTCTCAGACTCTGACCTGGCCACTGTCATTCATGTTTTTTCATCACCTCTAGTCTAGACTACTGTGACGTGTCCTACGTGGGGCTACCCATGGTGACGGTTCGGAAACTGCAGCTGGTGCAGAATGATGCTGTCCGTCTCTTGGTGGGATTGCGCTGCCGAGAACATATTACACCAGTTCCTTTGTCACTGCACTAGCTGCCTATATTCTTCCAGGCCTGATTCAAGGTGTTGGTGCTTGCCTATACAGCCCTAAATGGCCTTGGCCTGACGTACCCGCAGGACCGCCTCACCCCTTGAATCCTGGATTGGCCCCTGCGGACGTTGGGAGATGCTCTTCTCGAGGTGCCCCGAGTCTTCCGGGGAGCCACAATGGGTGGGTGGGGGGCTTTCTCGGTGGCTGTTCCTCAGCTGCAGAACTCCCTGCCAGTAGAGACCCGTTTTGCCCCCAGTCTCCCATCTTTACAAAGTAGTTGTAAAAACTTGGCTGTTCCGTCTAGCCTTTAAGGGGGAGGATGGGTGTAGGGTGGGGTGGGAGGGTTTGGTTTGGGGATTAGTTTTTAGTCCTCCTGTTTTGATGTTTTAAAAAGTTTTTATTGTGATTGTAAGCCGCCCCGAGCTACTGTGCTGGAGGAGCGGGGTATTAAATTTTGGAATAAATAAATGCCCAGGCACCCAGTCCCATAGGATCCTGTTGCAGTTGTTCACAGTCTGCTTGTGTTTTAACTACATTGAATAACTTGGTGTCATCTGCAAATGTGATCACCTAACTCTTAATGCCCTTTTCCAGATCATTAATTAATACATTAAACAGCACTGGTCCCAATACAGATCCCTGAGGCACACCACTTTTTACATCTCTCCATTGCGAAAACTGACCATTTAGTCCTACCCTTTGCTTCCTATCCTTTAGCCAGTTACCGATCACAGTAAGATGCTACCTCCTATCCCATGAGAAAGCCAGCCCTGATTAGTAACAGGACTGCTAACTCATGATATTAAAGTCCCAGCTTCTGAAATAATGAGAATTGTGGGGGGAGAATTCTAGCCTTTCTGGTTGTGAGATTTTTTTAAAAAAGAACACAACACCTTGAAAGTACTATTGATATCTGTCTTAAAGGTTCAGAAATCAAGACAAAGATCCCTACATTTGCTAGGAGTGACTGCATCAGGAACTCTTCCCTGGGCTAACTTTGGCATTTCCTCATATGAACAGTCTATCACCCCCTTTTCTATCTTAGTTGCTTTTCTCTGAGTTGTCGGCAATTTTTCTTCATCTTTCTTGGAGTGTGGTTCCCCAATATGAGCGTACTAGCACCAAGTAAGGCAGTTCCACCTTTTCCCCACTCTTGGAAATGATTAATCTGTTAATGTAGCTCAAAATACCATTTCCCTTTTTTGCAATGGCATTAAGAACATAGGAAATGCCGTACAGGGTCATACCAATGGTTCATCAAGCTCAGCATCCTGTCTCTGACAGCAGTCAATCATGGTCACTTCAGAGGAGTATCCAACAGGTCAAAATGGGTTGATCCATTCCCTGCTGTTCGCTCCCAGCTCCCAACAGTTAGTCCCACACTTAGTAACCGCTATCGGTTTTCCAGATATCTGTTAATGCCAATAATGGCATTATCAGTTTTAAATCTGAGATCTGGTATTGCTGGTCATACCGGATTTTTTTTTTTGTCTTAATTTTCGGTTCTTTAAAATGCCTCTGGAGCAGCTTTAGTGTGTTCCTTGCCCTTGCTGTGGCAATGTTATTATATCTAATTATTTGGTGCCTTTTTTTTAACCCTGCCTTGGATTGGTTCCCTTTTTTAAAAATAAAGCTGCCCCCCCAGTCCTCAGAGTTAGACCCCACCCCACCTAGTTAGACCGCCCCCCAGCCCAGGTTAGACCCCAACCCACCTAGTTTCACCCCCAAGTCACTCTAGTACACAGTACGTACTACACACACACAGAGTCCACTACACACACACATACACATCACCGTACCCCATGCACTGTGCTGGTGGTCCTCTTTTCTTTTTTATGACTGGGATATTTAAATTCATAAGTATGAGCAGTCATGGAAAAAAAAAACAGACAATGAGTGGGAGTGTTGGAAGAGGCAAGCCTCTTCCTAGGCAGCCCACTCAGTACGGCGCAGTCACACCTGAGGTAGGACCACCTGTGGCCTCAATCGCCCACACACAAGCCTCAACTGCACTCAAGTTTACTGACTCCAGATGTGCTTTGAAGGTCCCAAAGAGGCTGGGATGGGGGGAGGGTGTTTCCACCTCCCTGGCGTTGACTACCGGTAAGAAGAAGGGGGCTCTTTCTTCCTCTGCTAGTGCAGCAGCCCATCTTCCAACTACCTCCACTACTCCCAGGTATCAGCATGAAGAAGTTCACATCTTCAGTTTGGTCTCATTTTGATATCTGGATGGAAGATACCTCAGTGGCAGTGTGCATGCACTTTGGTTCCAAGGTAAATTGTGGTGGCAAAGATCCAATGAAATATGGCACCTCTGGTCTAAACAGTCACTTGAGATGGCACTACAGGAACATACTTGTTCCTAAGGAGTGCCATTCCAAGCGAATGTGTGGGGTGGTGCCAGTTGCGGAGGGTACGGATGAGGGTTTGGAGGAGGAGCAACCCACTTCCTTCCCGCTACAACTGCCACCTCTGGGTCATCTCGTGACGGTTTTACCCCCACCACCCATCCCTCACAGAGGAGGAGCACTAGCCACTCTTCTTGCCCCACTCCTCCATGATTCCAGTCCTTGTCCCAGCCCACTGTAACTGTGCTCTGGGAAAAGAAGATGCTGTTTGCATCCCACCACCCCTGGGTTGTGGCCATCAACAGGGCAATCGGGATAGTGATTGCCCTGGATGAGAGGCCATTCAACCTTGTTGAGGGTGTTAGATTCCAATGGCTGATTCATTTGCTGGAGTCCCTTTGCAGGCACTTGCTGCAAAAACATTCACATGAAGGTTATCCCATCTCTGTATGGGAGGGTGTGGTCCCAGCTCTGTGCCGATTTCTCCCATGTGGAGGGGTCTGTGGTACATTTTACCACAGACCTGTGGACTAGCAAAAGTGTGGTCAACGCATATCTGTTGTGGACCGCACACTGGTGGCAGATGTCACCAATCCCTGTCACCAGCACAGCGGTGGGCAGCAGCACTAGGGGCGCTGGGGACGGTGTCATCCATAGAGCATCAATGGGCATTGGTGCATGCCCAGGTGTTGGAAAAGCAACACATGGAGGACAATATCTTCACAGTGGTGAATGGCATGCTGGATGGGTGGGTCCGGTGCCAAGGGCCAACTGTTGAGGCTGGTTACTTTGTAACCAATAGTTCCAACAACATGAGGGCAGCCATTACACATGGTGGCTACACTAATGTTCGCTGCAGCATGCACATCCAGAACCTTGTGGTTCAGGGTTCCTGGAGTGGAACCAAGGGCTTGGAGGCACTCCTTAAAACTGCCCAGAAGATCACCAGGTACTTCCATTGGTCAGTTTCAGCCAGCCTGGCATTGAGAGAGAAGCAGGAGGAGATGGGCACCATGCTTCATCAGCTCATACAGGATGTGGCCACAAGGTGGAACTCCACCTTCTTGATGCTGCAACAGATCCTGGAGCAGAAGGAGGTGCTGCATGCCCTTTGCCTGCTGCAGAACATTGGAGCAACACCACTGTCCGGGGAGGAATGGACAGTAGTGGTGCAGCTTATGCAGGTTCTAGAGCCGTTTCACCAGGCCATTGGTGAGCTGAGAGCGGAGCTTGCCACTCTGAGATAGGTGATCCCATTCTTTAAGATCCTGCTTTGACATCTGCAAAGGGTGCTCTCTCTTTCTGGCCTGCATGGGTCTGTGAGCGCGGGTGAAGAAATGTGGATGAAGATCTGAATAGGTGTTTTGACACCTTGAAAGTGAATCCTCCATAATTCCTTGCTGTGCTACTCAACCCACGGGTCAAGAAAAGCATGACTTCAGACTTCAAATCCTTCCATGATTTCAGGGGCAGACTCATTGCTGAGGTGTGATGGAATTGTCCAGAGCATCTGCCCCTGTTGCCAGAGACAATTTTCAATTTGACGGATATTGCAAGTGCGGGCAGGTCCTCCTTGTGGTTTTCTGACCTAGAGGCCATGGTGGAGGAGGAGACAGAGGGCGGAGAGTGGACTCCAGATCACCGGGATATGGCTGATGCATTTGTGTCACGATATCTAGCTGAGCCCTCCAGCCCTGCTGCTTCCAACCCCTTGGCCTACTGGGCCCGGAAAATGCAAGTGTGGCTCCTGCTATCTTCACTCCCCTGCACCTGTGTCCATCTTGACAAGATTTATTTTATTTCAACATTTTTATATCCCGCCCTATCCTGACCAAGAAGCTCAGGATGGCTCACAATTTCATAAAAACATCATTATAACAATAAATAATAAAATATAATAGTAAAATGCAATTTAAACACCCAATAAAGCCATGAAACACAACACAACCTCCCCCCCTCAACCGTCCACCTACCACCCTAGCCCCCTCCCTTGCCAAAAGCCAGGCGGAACAGCCAGGTTTTATGTTGGCATCGAAATGCAGGGAGGTCCAGGGCCATCTGGGCCTCCACCAGAAGGGAGTTCCACAGCTGTGGTTCAGCCACCGAGAATGCCCTTTCCATACCCAGGGGACTTCCAGAAGGGTGCCACCTGATGACCACAGGAACTGATCCAGAGCTCAGGGAGTGAGGCGGTCTCGCAGGTAGGCAGGGTCCAGACTGTGTAGAGATTTATAGGTCAATACCAACACCTTGAATCAGTCCTGGAAGATTATAGGCAGCCAGTGCAGAGAGCAGAGCACCGGCATTATGTGCTCTTGGTGACCCGTCCCAGTAAGGAGACAGGCCACCGAATTCTGCACCAGCTGCAGTCTCTGAGCCAACACCATGGGTGGCTCCATGTAGAGTGCATTGCAGTAGTCCAGTCTTGAGGTAACGAATGCATGGATGATGGTAACCAGGTCCACATCCAAAATGTATGGCTGAAGCCAATGCACCAGATGTAATTTGTGGAATGTGCCCCTTGCCATAGCATCGACATGGACATCCAGTGGAGCTGGGGATCAAGAAGCACGTCCGTATTACGGACCTGACAGATGGGGGGGGGGGCTCCACTCCCTCACCCCTACCCACCAACATCACCTCCATCTTATCAGGATTCAGCCACAGACGGCTCGCACTCATCCAATCACTGACAGCCACCAAACACTGGGTAAACACTGAGACTGCCGGACCAGGTCTGATGAAAATGAGAGAGAGAGCTGGGTGTCATCAGCATGTTGATGACACCAAACCCCAAACCTTCTCACGACCTTGCTCACCTGCTGCATATACATGTTGAACAGGAGAGGGGACAGAATAGAACCTTGTGGGACTCCACATGTGAGGTCACGAGGGGATGAAAAATAATCCCCTAGCACCACTCACTGAGTTCTTCCAGCCAGGAAAGAGTGGTACCATTCAAGAGCAGTCCCGTCCAACCCAGCTCGGTCATGCAACCAAGCCACCAACATCTCATGGTCAATGGTATTGAAAGCCACTGACAGATCGAAAAGGATCAGGAGAGCTGGCCATCCCCGATCCATATCATGGCAGATGTGGTCAACCAGTGCCACAAGTGCAGTCTCAGTGCCATGTCCTAAGTGAAAATCGAACTGCAAGGGATCTAGGAAGCTGATGCGGTCCAGATGCTTCTGCAGCTGCTGAACCACAACCTGTTCAATAACCTTCCCTAAAAAGGGAAAGTTAGAGACCAGCCGATAACTGGCGAGGGAGTCAACGTCAAGCGATGGTTTTTTGAGCAGAGGCCGCAACCTTGCCTCCTTGAGGCGGTCCAGCACTCTGCCCTCCTCTAGGGAGGCAATAACCAACCCCAGCCAGCAATGGTCCTAACATCTCCCAGCTGGCCTTGACCAGCCAGGACGGGCATGGGTTCAGTTCACAAAAAGTGGCGCCACTGCACCTCCAGACACAGTTCTGTCCTCAGACCTTTGTCGAGTCATGTTCCAGGGCCCAACTAAAGTTTGAAGACACGTTGCATGTGGAGGCCTCTGGAACCCCAGCCATTGGTCCTCAACTGGGACTGACCTCTGCACACAGCAGCATATGCAACATCCCCACCACCACTGCACCACCTCCTCCAGATTCAGCAGGACTTCAGACTTCTGTGGTGTTCTCTCTTCTGCCCACTAAACTCCTGAAGTCCCACTACACCTGGAGGCCTCCAGAACCCCAGCAGCCGTGGTACCTCAACTGCCTGCAACTGACCTCTGTAAGCAGCAGAATGCAAATTCAAGGACCTCAGCTGTGGGACGCACTGAAGTCTTGAGGCACACCAAACCTCCTCTTGAAGGGAGGTCAATAAGGGGGCAAAATTAAAAATTATCTTTCTCTAATTCAAACAGCCCACTAAATTTTTCTTTTCCCCTCCAATTTCTCTGAGATCTCATCAGAGTCCACACATTGCCTCACTCTTCATATGGACTGGGCAGAAAGTGGTAAAAGCCTGCAGACAAGAACAACGGAGTTTCCTTTCCCCTGTTCCCTGCTGAAAACCCATATTCCCCTTCCTCAGCTTGTGCACCAAAAGAAAACCCTTTCCCTCCTATTTCTCCTCTATCTTGTCCTTCTCTTCCCTTTCATCTCTTCTGATTCGGCTTGCCACAGGACAGGGAGCTAACTCAGTCCTCTCAGTTCTTCAAACCAGAAGGAAGGCTTGTGTCCCAAAGTCTACATCTCACCTTCAGAAGACAACAGGTGGCCATGGAGGGCACAAAAATTGAGGGTTCAGGATAAAGGTAGGCGATGACAATGTAATCTATTTTTTTCATGCTGGCTTAGACCCAATGGGTTCTGGTTGAGGGGGAGAGAGTGCATGGGACCACAGAAGGCTCTCTATCCCCCCAGTAGCAGGGCTTAACATAGCAGCAAGGAGTTTTCAGGGTTAACTAATGTCCCTCAAATGTTAACTCTGTGAACGACTTGCTGCTGCGTTAAGTCCTGCCTCTGGGGCAATGGAGAGCCTTCTTACTGGGGTCCCATGCACTGCCTGTCCCCATGGTTGGGGTTATGGAGGCGAAATGGGGGGAGATATGGTTTATTTGGCGGGTCACACTAAATCTGGGATTGACACTGTGTTTGTTGTATTGGCCTTGGTACTGTTGGCATTGCCAATATGTGGGTGATTTTGGGGGTTCCTGGAAAACTGAACATTTTGAATTGACACTGTTTTTGGCATTGGCTACATGGGGGGCATTTTAGGGGTCGCAATGGATTTTGAATTGATTTTAAACACTGTTGGCATTGGCAATATGTGGGTCATCTTGGGGAGCCCAGGGACACACTAAGGCCGCATTCACATCTACAGCACCGAGACCCATGAGGGAAGACATGGCAGTGGGGAGGAGCCGGATGGCAGAAGAAGAGCCAGCACGAACGAGAATCTGACGCGGCTTCTCTCGCGTATGTCAGGGCAGAACCTACCGTCACATGCACAAGGGAAACCATGGCAGATCCCCATTCACACCGTCTCTTCTGCTAGCCGGCTCCTCCCCGCTGGTGCGTCTTCCCTTGTGGGTCTTGCCACCGCAGATGTGAATGTGGCCTAGGTTTTGAACCTAGTTGTTGGCATGTATGTTGTACTTCTTGGTCATTTTGGGGATCACACCGGATTTTGAATTGACAACGGTGCTATTGGCCCCGTGGAGGTATGGCATGGGTATAGCTGCTGACTTGATTTCTTTGTTTGAGTTGGTTTGTATTATATGCTGTGGAAAAAAAACTATTTGTGTGAGAAAAAACGTGTAGTAGTACAGGCTCGGGCTACTGTAGTCTGGCTAAGGAAAGAACTAGTTTGGACTGAAGACATTCTCTGTTGGACAAGACAAGATATTTTCATTTTTTTCTCCCGTTGATTTCAGTGGGGCAAAAAATCCAATACCGGTAATACCGAGATATCCGATAAATCAATAACCGATAAATTTCCCCAAGTCCCACCCCTAGCAGTTACATCCCCCCAACCAACTTGGTTAATAGCCATTAATGGACTGACCTTCCAAGAATTTACCAAATACTTTCTTAAACCCAGCTATGCTACTGGCCTTGACAACATCCTCTGTTAATTTTGCGCTGAGCAGGGGAAAAACCCCACAACTTTTATTTATTTTTAAACTGCTGAGTTAGTTTTATGGGGTTTCACATTTGTTGAGTCAAGTTCAGTTTATAATTCCTCATAACTTCCAGATCTGTCTATGCACTGCTACTACTTAGCCAGTTCTTACAGGCTTCTTTGCTTTAGGATGAGAGATAAGGAGAGAGCAGGCAGGGATTTGTAACAGGTTAAAGAAGCAGGAGAGCCAAGTCCGTCATAATCCCATATTTAAGGTGCTGTTCACCTTAGAATCTAAAAGTTATGAAGAAACATATCGAGTCCCTTCTCCTCCATGTCATTTTTGATAACGGCACTACTTGACACAGCAGGCAAGCCAAGTATCTCTGCTTGGGATGTTTGCCTTTCAGATCTAGTTAAGATGAGACAATGGCATATTTGCTAGCGAGCTGCAAGTGAAATAAGGTAAATGTCAGATTAAAAATGGAGATGTGAGCTATATTAACTATCTAGAGCCTGTCACAAGTAGATAATATAAATTAATGGCTGTTTAATATTTGTAATCGCTCTAGAAGCTATGCACCTATGTATTTTAAGTCTTGTAGATAAGCCCCTCATCAACTGCTGTTCGTCTGGAATTGTTCCACAGTAGAATAGTTTAAAAGTTTATTTTAATTGTCTTTTCATGCTCCCTTTGTTGGAATAGGTTTTCAGCCAGATTAGCGTGTGTTTGTATAGTCAAATAGAGTTGTTAAAATATTGTCGTGCACGATGTAACTGTTTGCAGTAGAAAGGTTTATTAGCAGATTGAATTGATGTAAAAAGATTCTAAAAATATAGTATTCTCCTGCGGACTGTTGTCCTTAAAAAAGGCATATTTTTTCTTTCTTTTTTTCTTAAGCTTTCAAATGGATTTTACTGAATGGGCTTGCCTTTTTTCAAAACCGATTCCCATTAAATGACTTTCCTTACTCATAATGAATAAAGCCTTCTGCATGAACCACATATTTATTTTAAACAGCTCTCTTTAGGATTATTTTTTTTTAAAGTTTGTGAATGATGGAGTTCCTCCCTCTTCCTCCAACGCATCATGGACTGTGAAGTTTCAATGGAACACTGGAGCTGTTGAACTATTATTATTGTTGTTGTTTGTTTTATTGTTTATTATTTATTATTATTAATTTTTGTGATTTAGCAACAGCAGGCTGCCCATAGAGGAATGAGTATACGCATCTAGTACACATTGAGGAGTGAAGGAGGGGGAAAAATCAGAAATAAAGTGAAATAAAATCTTCTAATCGTACTGAAAAGGCAGTGCTAAAATAATGAGGGCGGTGGATTTTCGATATTCATTGAAAGCCTATGGGAATTGGGCACCTAAGTGTCATTTTTGTCTTGGAAAACCTCCCCCTTGAGATGGGGACTTCACTAAGGTTCTCTTGCATTTAAGATGCTTTTAGAACATTCATGTCCATCTGAAGTCACATTTCAAAAAGAAAATACTTCAGTGTAGTTAATCCTTCTCTTTGATTTCTGATTCTTTCAGACATACAGTACCTTAAACCAAAGTTACTCTGGTAGGAAGAAAACTATGTACTTCCGAAAAATCAGGACTACCTACTCCCTTTTGCTTTTTACTCGTAGGTAATTCTAGCGATGTCAACACTTTACTTGGAAATAAGTAAAACTATTGTTTGCCATGACCATTAGGGGGAAATTGCAAAGTAACTATTCCTGTTTGCAATGTGAACAGTACATGAGGGGAGTAGTTAGTTTGATTTATTTAAATTGGAGTAGATATTTTGGTTTAATGCTGTTGTTTAGAATGTTCCCTGCATTGCTTAAGCTTTGGGAAAGCCATCTCTCAGGCTGCTTCCACACCTTACAGAATGGACTATTATAATAACTGGAGTTAATACCGGGTATTATAATTCTGCAATTTTTGTAATGTGTGAATGCACTATTCCCCCTTTATGCTGCAAGATCTTGGGTCATTGTAAGAGCCACCAAATATAGCACTGGGAAGGGTACTTAGAAATTCATTTTGGTAATCGTAATCGCCATGTATGCGTGTCTGCCCTAGTGTCCTTTGTGGAGTGTGTTTTGCTTTGATCCTGAAAACTGAAGTTGTAAGTATAATGGGCATTTTGATACAGATCAAAATCCAGACAATCGAAGTGATTTCTTTCAATGAAACTAAGATTTGGTCCCAAATGTTTTGGCTTTCACTTCCATGAGTCAAGAAAGTATTCAAAAACTGTCATTCTTTTTTTGGGGACACTTTTAAGTCCCCTACTTGTCATAAAGTAACAAACCATGACAGACCCCCTTCCAAAAAGGAGGTTACAAATCACACCTCTGTCCCTCATTTTTACTAGAAGTGCTATAGGAAGCCGTTCATTATTCATAAGGATTATGGGTTTCGTTTTCAAGCATAGAAAAGTAATCAAAAATGAGTAAGAAGGAGTGATTGTGACATCGCATTATGACCAGAGAGTTCCATTCACTGTATTTAACATGAGTCCCTGATTATGACCAACACTCACTCCCACTGTGCCCCAACTTTGTGCTCTCTCTCTCT
>QEPC01012123.1:394413-411733 GCA_003113815.1 Sphenodon punctatus | reverse complement strand
TCCTTGCAACATGGACCTGCCTGCTGTCATTCTCATTGTAACCAAGCCAAGTACGTGCACTTGAGACCTCGCATCTTCATGAATGTTAGACCCCTTGTCTTTCCCTCTGTTGTGTACAGGTACACTGCTGGCGCTATATAAATGTTTGTTAATAATAATAATAATAATAATAATACTGCTGTCTGGCGTTTGTAGCACGGGCCGTGGCAGTGCTTGGCCGGGCTGTTCTTCAGGGATGGTTCAGAGGAACAGCCTGGGCTAAGAGCTACCACAGTCTGTGCTATGGCCCAGGCCAAAATTTGACCGCTCTTTCAGACGTGACGGCGTCACGGATTTGCATGTGTGGCAAAGTGTGGACATCCGTGCTATCGTCACATCTGAAAACACCCATACTTTTGGGCATACTATATAGCAGAAGTGGGCAAACCAAAGCTCTGGAGCCATATGCGGCTCTTTGGCCCGATTGTGGTAAATGGACGTGGCTCTTGGTATTTAGAAACTTGACCCACCCCTGCTCTATTCTAATTTCCAGTATTCTCTGGTAGAATTTTGCAAATTTGATCAAATACCTTAATTTTTTTAAATCTAAATGAGTGCAGCAGCAGAACAGAGTGGCAAAAATGACCCTGAGGCTAATTTGATAGGAGAGGAATTAAAATTGCTTCAGCCATTCCCCACCACCATTGGTTCGTGTGGTTTAAGCTGTTGTATAGCTACCACTTTGATTAAGAGACTAAATTCTTGTTACATTTCTCTTGTTCTCATTCATACAAGGTATTATTTGATCAACACAAGTTTCTTCTGATTAAAGTATTATCTCTTTGAGAGAGAGAGAGAGAGAGAGAGTGTCCATGTACAGTCACTTGCTGACTTAATTGAATACAAGCTAATGTCAGAAGAAACTGCTGTGAGGAGGACACAGCTAAAAATATTAGGGATGCCATTATGTGTATTAAATCAGAGTGGGTTGCCTGCCAGTACTTTGCATAGGAACAGCTAGAAAGGCCCGTTTCACAGAACTCTGCTGACAATCTTTCTCCTTGTTTTTTGGCACTGTTGCTGATGACCCAATTCATAATTCTGAGGAGGAGAGTATCCTGCCTTCTTTCATTTCTTTCATACTTCTGTAGACTTAATCCAAGGCCAAATTCTCCACCATGTAGGTCGTGGTTTGAATGGTGGGGATCCGTCATCATGATAGTTTGGCGGTTGTGTGGGGGGGGGTCCTGCTTTTTGCTAGGGAGCCTTGTCCTGCAGTGGGAAACTTGGGTTTCCTCCATGTGCAATTGGATTGGCGGAGGTCCCTCCAATCCCACAGATTTCTCAAAATGTCTGAGAGAGACCAAGACCATCTGCCTTGTTTCTGGCCCTTCCCATTGCTTCAGACCCATGGTAGAATGGATTGTGTGAAACGCATGCTGCCTGCAACTACCTCCTCATTGGTAGAAATTCATGTGGGTTATGGAGTAACAGTGCCTTATTGCTTCCACTTCATTTTACATAGTTCAGTCTCTAGTCTTCTCTTCCCTTGCCTTCTCCTTACTAGCGTCTCCAGCTCTCACCTTGACTAGGGATGTGCAATTCATTTTTATTTCTTTAGTAACTAAAATGAATGTAGCCTCATTTGTTTTATTATTATTATTATTTATTTTATTACCCATCCGAACCCTTACACTCAGGGTGACTTACAATTCTTTAACTTATGAACTGTAACATTAACTAAATAATTAATTCAACTCTTAATCCTCACAACAACCCTGTGGGGTAGGTTAGTCTGAGAGATCTGTGACTGACCCAGGGTCACCCAGTGAGTTCATGGCTGAGGTGGGACTTCAGCTCTCGACCATGGCGGAGCTTAGCCAGGGCTGTCACTGGGGGATTTCCCCACGTGACATCCTGGGCTAAACTGCTCCACAGTCAGGAGCCAGACTGTGGTAACATTTGGCAGCCCGTTTCAAACGTGATGCTGGCACCTGGATTAATCTGCGCTAAAGGATATAAACCCAGGTGTGTCCCTGTGTGTCTGTCTCTATTAGGCATCCTCCATGTGGCTTCCATGTGGTCACCATAGAGCCGGCACTCACAGCAGAGTCCAGGAGCATCGCAGGTAGGACTGAAACTCACCTCGCTGTTCTTGAAAATCTCAACAAGATTTTCAAGAATGAGAATGATGTCGAGAATTGCCCAGTTCTTGACCTGTTCCCACACAATTCTCAAGAGTAAAAAAAAAGAAGAAGAAAAAAATCAACCTCTGTACATGCACAAATTTCTGCTATGACCATTTTGCCCAGAGGTGCACCCACTACCCCCTGAAGCCATTTTGTGCATGAATGAAGCATTATTAGGGTTTCAAGAATCTCGTTAAATTCTTAAAACCCTCACAAAATGCTCTACACATGTGCAAAATGGCGGGCGGGAGGCATGCATGCACAGAACAGCGTTGGTGTTCCATCTTGTGCATGCACAGAGCATTTGGGGGTATGTGTGTTCAAGAATTGCGCGGGATTCTCGAAAACCATGGCCAGATCTCGCAACAGGGTCGCGAGTGTTCCATGTGATTCTCACAAGAATATTTTTTAATTCTCATTTCACCCTTAATCGCGGGCCCACCATGTGGGACAATCAGGGCTAATGAGTGCCCACATATCCGCGTCTCATCAATTAGATGTGCCCATAGTCTCGCTGGCATCCATTTCCTCCAGCACATAGATCCCCGCCTAGCGCACCCAGCCGGTTAGTTTCATGGAGTGTCCCCTAGTTCTAGTACTTATTGGAGAGAGTAACATCTCTCTCTTTACTTGTTCCACTCCGCTCATGATTTTATATAAACGCCTATCATATCCCCTCTCAGTTGTCTCTATTCCAAGCTGAAGAGACTTAACTTATTGAGCATCTCCTCCTACTGTGTGGGGGCTGCACGGACCAAACACAGACTCCAGCAGGCTATTGTCTCATTTGATTCCACCCTTAAATTGCTGCTCGGTGTTGCCTAGCTCTGCACTCAAGGGGATACAGTGTGGTCTAGTGGTTTGAGCGTCAGGAGACCTGGGAATCTGTCCCTGGCTCTGCTATTAGCTGACTGTATGTGTGAGGCAGTTAGTCGCTAAGCTTCTCTGTGTAGCATCTTGCTCCATTTGGAGAACGGGGATAAAATTTGCAAAATGCTTGGGGACCTTGGGATGAAAAAGGTTCTGCAATACAAATAATTGTGACTTTATGAGGGAGAGAAGGGGGAGAGTGTGAGCTATTTGAAACTGAATGGATTTATATTTTTATTTCACTAGTAAAGCTCAGCCTAGTAAATCCAAGTTAAATGAAGTTTTGTTTAATGAGTGATGCTGGGAGTATGATTCATCACTCATTCTCTTAATTAGCAGCACTTGACTTTATGCACCAAAAGCCTGATTTGAAAACTGATATAGATATATATTTGTGGCAATTAAATAAAATCAAGGTTCCAAGACATGAAGGTTTTTATTTTGAAATGTCACACAGCTTTTCCTTCTTGATTGCTCATTACCAGTAACACAATACCGATCTAGGGCACAGAATGGTGGCACAATCTGATCTTTCCCCCAGATGGTTGTTATTGTGACAGAGGTCGCGGAACAAGTACATACAAAAGTGGCAATGTTTTAAGCAGGAAAAATTGTGTTATGTGCCAGTTTAATCCATTTAATTAAACTGGATTCTGCAACTTCAAATGCCACAAATCTATAGCATTTGGGTTAATTTTTTCTTCAAGGGACTGGTCCTTTCCTGGAACAAGGAGAAGACGAGGAGTTTTCAGCATTGGCATCTTCATTCTTTGAGCCCTTGCTCTCTGCTGTAAGGTACAATCATGAGGACTTTAGGTCTGGACTATTTAGCCACTTGGTATCAGTTCAACAAAAGTTCTAACTTTTGTACAAGTTCTCTTATAGAATTAATTTCCCAACCCAGAATAGACAGCATTTCTCAGAGGAAAAACAGGACCAGGCACAAGCACTCGGCAATCACTTCCCCCACTCTTTCTGCCCAGTTATTTGGGGGCGTTGTGATAGGTTCAACCCATCTTTGGTTGTCCTTGTTTGAACTTCAGCTTTTTCAATCGTGAGCCTTTGTATGTTTTCCATTTCTCTTATCTTTCCATTTTATTGAATTAACCGCTCTGTTTGTTGTTTTCACGATTGTTATTGCAATAACAAAAACGACAAAAAATAATAATGAAATCAATAACCATAATGAAAGTCATTATTGATTTTGTTATTGCCTGGCAGCCTGGAAAGTATTTTTGGAGGGAAATGTGGCGAAGGGAGGTGGGGACAGACATCTCAGAGCCAGAAACAGTGCTGAACTCTTGAACTGGGCTTGTGATGAAAGGGGAAGGACCTGGTGGAGGTAATCACTGGCCAATGAACAGCGCAAGCTGATTCCAGGCAGTTGAATTGGCACCCTGTGATTGCTCAATGCCTCCTGCCTTCCAGAACCAATCAGGGGAGCTCTGGGGGAGGGCACTGCAACCCTTTATACTGTAGGGCTGGGCTACTTGACTCTGGTTCTGTGTTAGCTATTGCCCTGTCAGGGTGTATTTTCAGAATCTGCTGGTGGTTGCATTAAAAATCCTCCCTATTCTATTTTATTTATATTTGTCAAGGCCGGAAGGCCAGTGCAATAAATAAATAAATAAAATATATATCCTTACCACCTTACTTTTCCAATCCTTATTCCTTACCCTTAGATCTTTACCTTTTTCCTTCCCCTCCCTGTCTTCCCCCCGTACGCACATATATAGAGAGATAGATATAGGTAGTCTGTCCCCTCTCTCGCCCTTCCACGCCTTCCCTGCTCCCCTAAGCGCCTTCGTCCCTTCTCACTTGCTGCCCCCCATGCCTGGAACTCCCTCCCTGTCCACATCCGCCTTGCACCCTCCCTTCATACCTTCAAATCTCTCCTTAAAACTCACCTCTTTCGCTCTGCTCTGTCTGACTCTTTATCCTGCTGAGCCACTATTCCTATACCTACGATCGGTTTACCCTTATCCTTGCAACATGGACCTGCCTGCTGTCATTCTCATCGTAACCAAGCCAAGTACGTGCACTTGAGACCTCGCATCTTCATGAATGTTAGACCCCTTGTCTCTCCCTCTGTTCCCCTTCCTAAGTCTCTCCCCCAGCTCCTGTCTCTCAGATTGTAAGCCCTAGGGGCAGGGACCGTGTCTATTTTATTACTTTGTAAAGTGCCAGGTACACTGCTGGCGCTATATAAATGTTTGTTAATAATAATAATAATAATATAGGCCCTTTTCACACAGACACTCTAGAACACTGATAAAATGGGTGTTACATTTTATTATACATGTTGCAGGGCACCCATAAAGCACACCTGCAACATGTATAATAAAATGTAACACCCATTTTATCAGTGTTGGAGTGTCTGTGTGAAAAGGGACATATATATTAGATGAAAGATACAGAATAGAGATAGATTAGAGATAGTGGATATACCTCTGAGATTTCCTTTCTCCTGTAGGTCTTCCCCTGTCCATATATTATATAGATATAGATATTAGTTATGTGTATATATAGATTAAATATTTAGATACTAGGCTGTTTTATTATATATATTAGGATTATAGGATAGCAATATTTTGTATTATATGACCAAACAGAGGTAAATTAAAACTTTTAGTTAAAAATTTCAGTTTCCGCGTTCTTCAGTAACCAGTTGAATTTAATGTCTATGCTGCTGGGAGTCAAGGTAACCGAGTGTTGAGGGAATAAAAATTCCAAGGCAGGCGATACTGAAAGGGAGGGGAGAAGTACTAAAGATGAGGAAGATCTTAGGTGTTGACTTCTAGGCTGAGGCCTCGGGGTGTAAGGGTACAAAGTCTGTATATCCAAAAATTCTCCCTTTCTTCTAGTGACCGTTGTATTGGTGCATTCTCTATGGGGACTATTACCAAGCCCGAAAGGCTGTGGTTGTGAGAGTTAAAATGTTTAGAAATGGGTTGTTCTAGTTTCTTTGTGATGATAGCCAATCTGTGGTTTCTAAAACATGTGCGAAGATCAGTAGTTGTCTTTCCAACGTATTGAATGTGGCATCCAGGGTGTTTGCATTCAATAACATATATGAGAGAGTTGGATTTACAGGTGATGAACTGTTTAATAAAGTAGGCCTTGCCAGTTACACTACTTTTAAAGGTGGTCGTCTCTCTCATGTACGTGCAGGTGATGAACCGACTGGAATTACAATGTACTTTAGTACTTCTCCCATCCCTTTCAGCATCACCTGCCTTGGAATTCTTCTTCCCTCAACACTCTACACTCTGTTAACTTGAGTCCCAGCAGCATATACTTTAAATTCAACTGGTTGAAACATTTAATTAAAATGTTTAATTTTCCTCTGTTTGGTCATTCACTTTTTGACATATTTAATTACTAAGTGATTGACAGTATCCTTGTAGGATCCAGAGTACACTTGTATTGTGCGTACCAATACCAAAACCAAAATCTTAGTTTGAAATTGGTACCGCTATCTATAACAACAACGATAATGAAAAATGACATTTTGCTATTAACAAAAATGAAAACAGGAAAACTAAAAACTACATGGGGTCCTTGTGCACAAAATTGGATGTTCTTAAATGTAACAATAGCCACTCTCCATTGAATGTTTACTGTAATGTCTAATTACTGCTAACAAAGCAGTTGCATTGGTCCTATGAAGAACAGACTCACGAGGCTCCTGTGGTCATCAGAGACCCATTATGAGTACAAGGCACTTGTCCACTGTTGTTGTGAGGTGTAAATAGGGATCTTGTAATAAGTACGTAGCAAGGAAGTTGTGAGGGTGCCTCCCTGACAGCAGCCGCTGAAGTGATGATGAAGAGTGAGGGAATTACCAGTCCACTCGATGGTGCCTTTTCAGTGGCGGCTGCTGGGTAGGCCGTAGGCAGACACCCTCCCTGGTGGCAAGGGAAGAGGTGTGGTCTGTGGTTGCAGTCCTGAACATGTAGTTAAGCTAATGTCTGAAAACACCTCTTATCTTTGGCTCTGAAGGAGGACTGGGAAGAGAATAAGGCGGGCAAAGGGAGTGCGCCTTCAGATAAAAGGGATCTCCAGTTGGAGCACAGGAGAAAGCATCCAGAGTTGCAAGTGATTGATGGTGCAGTCTTTGAAAGGAGGAGAGCAAAAGTGTGCCAGGGTTCAAACCTTCAGGTGTGTTTCTCCTACCAAGAACCAGAAACACTAGTAAATGTAACAAACCAGATGTTCCCAAGCAGAGCTGAATATAATGCAGTCAGTTCAGACTGTGTACCCTTCTCTTAGAAAACATGTACGTTTGCTAATTTGGAGACACATTCACTGGAGTGGTCTGAAGAAGATGCGTCTTGTGCATTTCTATATTTAGGTATGGAGGAACAGGACTGAAGTAACTCATTGAGAGAACCTTTTGTATGTTGTTTGTTCAGAACAGATTGCTTCATGTTCCCTGCTACGACACTGTGGGCCTTTTGGTCATTATAACAGTGCCTAAATGAGTAGGTTCCAGTCCTCAATGTCCTGCAACACAGCAAGCCCCACTCACTTCTGCGGGACTTCTCCAAGTGTAATGCTTTGAGGATCAGAGCTATAGGGTGAGTACTTCTAGATGTACAAAATCCCCCCCCAGACAGCAGCCGGTTGGTATCTGGTGGGACGGTTACAATGTGGATGTCATGTCTATACTGCAACACTACGTGGTGACCTACTGGGCCAGGAGTGATAACAGGAGTTTCCAGATTGCCATCATGGCATTTTACCATTCGTTTACTGTGGGTGAAAATAGACCTAAAGCTAACTCCCCTTGATCATCACCTTAACACCGCTTTAAAATTTCTTATGCATGTTTCAGGGCTGTATTGTTGCCCTACGCAGCCCTGCAACATGCATAAGAAATGTTAAAGCAGTGTTAAGGTGGTGGCCAAGTGCAGTTAGCATTATATCTGTTTTCACCCTGTGTAGTACAATGATGACAATGCAACCCTTCCACTGGATTACCATCAACTACTCTCCCTGGGTTGGCATCTTAAATATATCTGAAAGCACCCTTCATCTCAGGAAAAGTTTTTTTTTAATTAATTGTTGGCTTAGATCTGTAGTGTCTGGTCAGGTGGTTGAAAACACATAGGACTTAAACCAATTTTCTTATCTTTTAGGGACTGCAGAGGTCAAGTAGGGATGGGTGTTATATATTCGGATTAATCCATAACGGCCTATAACGGGCAATTATGGATTAATCCATAAAAGGCTGCGCTGTTACAGATTCAGATTACAGATCAGTATTTAAACTTTAAAAAATAAAAAAAACAAATAAAAAATATTTGTAAAAAACCATTGCGCATGTGCAAAATGTCCACGGGCCATTCTGTGCATGCAAAGCCCTTTTCAAAATGGCATCGGCAGTGTTGCCGCCATTTTGAAAAAGAGCATCCAGTCTACACATGTGTGGTGGCCATTTGTGCATGTACAGACTGACTACCCTTTTCCAAAATGACAGCGAGTTGGTGATGCTGCCGGTGCCATTTTGGAAAAGGGCTGTGCGTGCACAGAAATGGACAGGTGGCCATTTTGTTCATGTACAATGATTTTTATATTTTTAAATTCTTTAAAAAAAAAACATTATCTAGTTAAATCTGAATCTGTAATTAAATCTGTAAATTACGGATTTCCTCCTCCTCCTCCTCATATTTAATTTTATACCACACACTCTCCTGCCCAAGGCAGCTCGAGGCGACTTACAAATTCATAATATACAATATACAAAAATGGTGCACCATACACCAAAAACAAATCACATTTCAATAACTAATAAATTCTCCTAACAATGTCGTCAGCCCTTCCCACCATTAACAATAATCTATATCAGTCTTGACATAAAGCAGCAGTACATCATAATCCCTTCCATCATTAACAATTAATCCTATCATAAGGCAACAATGTATCAACAAATCCCTCCCATCATTAACAACTATTATATCAATCCTAACACAGGATGGTAACACAACATCATATCCCTTCCCAACTTTACCATCCTCCCCATATAATAACAACAACCCATCCTCCCCATATAATAACCACGAAATACATTCACATACATAGTAATAAACCCCCTTGACAAAGCTCCGCCACTTAGAGGGTTCCGTGCTCTTACCAGGGAAACATTCTACTTTTCTTTACCACTCCTGCTACCACCAGGGGAAGTAATCCGTTTCCTTCACCACCACTCTCTCACCGGGGAGAGATCTGAACCTGTATCCTCTGAATGCCCCACCCTAATAACAAGATAGTATGAAGAACCATGCTAGCACAGGTTGCAATTGAGCTCCCCTCACGTCTCCTGTTTTTAAAAATGTATTATACAATACTAATATGGGCAGGTGCCCTCATTCGGACTCTTGGGGTACATTTCCACCTCAGGTGCACATCTCTTGCAATAACTCATAAGGTAGGGGCTCTCCAACTTTGTCCTTTTAGGACACTGTCACCTGCACACAGGTATACGATATCCCCAAAGGAAAGTCGGTTACCATTAACCATTTAAAAAAAAAAAAAGTGAACAAAAAGTTCCTGCAGTAGAAACATACCCCAACTCATTTTACAATGTGGTACATTTTCAGCCTGGCTGGGGTAGAAATTTAACTCCATCACATTTCGTGTTAGTTTACATGTTCAAACAATTTAAGTACTGAAGGACCGTGGTAAAAATTTACTCCACAAGACCAACAATTATGAATGTTTCAAGAGCTCCAATGAAGCTACTGCTGTTATTATAATAATAATAAATAATAATAATCATAATAATCATCATAATAAATATAAATTATTTACATAGCACCAGCAATGTATCTGGCACTGAGCAATCATTAGGTCTCTGACCTCAGTGGCTTACTATCATGGGCTGTCTTTAGACATAACATCAACAGGTGTCTGAATGTGTGTGTTGACCTCAATATGAACACTGGTTTGGCCCTGTGTTCACCATATGGCGCTGCTTAGATGCACAGCCCATCTTGGGGAAAATTGATGTTTTGCTCGCCACCCGGTCTCAGCAAAGAAGCATTGGTGCCTCATTCCTGTATTGTACCTGCTAACATGCCATGCAATATCATTAGACACAACGTTTGCCACATGTTAGCCGGAACACACAAATTGACCTTGCGATGCAATGGTGTTCACATTGCGTGTTCAACAGTTGGCCAAATTGATGTTGGGATTGTTATGGTGCTTACACACAATGGCCAAACATGTGCTTAGGGTTTTTGACACCAGATCTTTGTTGTTATTATTATTATTTATTATTATTAACAAACATTTATATAGCGCAAGCAGTGTACCTGCCCCTTTACAAAGTAATAAAATAGACACGGTCCCTGCGGCTTACAATCTGAGAGACAGGAGCTGAGGGAGAGACATAGGAAGGGGAACAGAGGGAGAGACAAGGGGTCTAACATTCATGAAGATGCGAGGTCTCAAGTGCACGTACTTGGCTTGGTTACGATGAGAATGACAGCAGGCAGGTCCATGTTGCAAGGATAAGGGTAAACCGATCGTAGGTATAGGAATAGTGGCTCAGCAGGATAAAGAGTCAGACAGAGCAGAGCGAAAGAGGTGAGTTTTAAGGAGAGATTTGAAGGTATGAAGGGAGGGGGCAAGGCGGATGTGGACAGGGAGGGAGTTCCAGGCATGGGGGGCAGCAAGTGAGAAGGGACGAAGGCGCTTAGGGGAGCAGGGAAGGCGTGGAAGGGTGAGAGAAGGGACAGAGGAGGAGCGAAGTGCACGGGCTGGAGTATGGAGGGCGATAAGTGCAGAGAGGTAGGGGGGAGCAAGGTTGTGAAGAGCTTTATAGGTGAAGACTAGGAGCTTGTGCAGGATTCGTTCAGGAAGGGGAAGCCAGTGAAGCGAAGAGAGGAGGGGCTGCACATGGTCGAAGCGACTGGCGAGGTAGATGACCCTGGCAGCAGAGTTTTGGACAGAGATGAGGGGAGAAAGGTGAGACCGGGGAAGGCCAGTGAGAAGGAGGTTACAGTAATCGAGGCGAGAGATGACCAGAGCATGAACAAGAGTTTTGGCAGACGAGACAGAGAGAAAAGGGCGAATCTTAGCAATGTTATGGAGGGAGAAGCGACAGGATTTAGCAACAGAGTCAATGTAGGGTTTAAAAGAAAGGGCTGAGTCAAAGATGAAGCCTAGGCTACGGGCTTGGGGGACAGGCAGGATGGTGACTCCATCAATAGTTATTGACAGTGAGGAAGGAGAGGAAGGATGAGGGGGGAAGATAAGGAGTTCAGTTTTAGCCATGTTGAGTTTGAGTTGACGTTGAGACATCCAGGTAGAGATGTCAGAGAGACAGTTGATGAGATGAGCTTGAACAGAGGGAGAGAGAGAAGGAGTAGAGAGATAGAGTTAAGTCTAAAGATGTCCATGGATTGATGAAGGAGAGACAGGGAAAAATCCGGTCTTGCCTTACTGTTGCCACTGCAAAAAACCTAGTCCATGCTCTAGCCATCTCTCGCCTTGACTAAACTAAACTGCCTAACTGAGTCAGACCAATGGTCCATCTTAGCCCAGTATTGTCACAACCTGACACAGCAGCAGGGGCTTCAAATTCGGGTCCAAATCCAGCTCTTCCAGGCTCTCCGGCAGAGACCATTCCGGCGTGCTACCTGAGCCCCTCCAAGCCCCCAGCAGAGGCCTCCCCCAGGCATGCTACCTGAGACCCCTCCAAGCCCCCAGCAGAGGCCTCCCCCAGGCGTGCTACCAGAGGTCCTGAAGTGGAGATGCTGGGGATTGAGCCTGGGACCTTTATACATGCAAAGCATGCACTCTTACCACTTGAGCTATGGCCCTATCCCCCCCATGCTACTGCAGCTTCCTTCTTGCTGGCCTCCCTTGCTATGATCTGGCCCTCCTTCATTTCCATTCAACGCTTTGCAGCCAAAATCATCCACCTTGCCCATCGTTTTGACCACATACAGCCCCTCCTCTCTGCCCTGCGCTGGCTCCCTCTATGGGAACGCATTCAGCACAAGCTCCTAGTCTTCACCTTCAAGGATCTTCATGACCTTGCTCCCCCGTATCTCTCCGCTCTTGTATTCCGCCACACACCTGTCCGGGAGCTTCACTGCTCCTCTGCCCCCACCCTCGCCTGCTTGTGAACCCCTTGCTCCTTTAAACGTCTTTGCCGTTTCTCCCTTGCTGCCCCTCATGCCTGGAACTCCCTCCCTGGATATATTCGCTCTGCTCCCAACTTCCAAATCCCTCCTGAAAACCCACCTCTTCCATCAGACCTTCCCTAACTTGTCATGAGTGATACTGCATCCTTTCTGCCTCACTCAGAACCTAATTCCCTGTAGCTAAATGAAGCACATGAGCCTGCAACGTCTCCACCTCATGAATGTACTCTTGTCTTTCCTGATGTTTACCTCTCCCTCGAATCCCCCTGCCTTGTCTCTCAGATTGTAAACCCCTTAGGGGCAGGGACCTGTCTCTGACTGTAGTTTGTACAGTGTCAGTCCCAGGTACACTGCTTGTGCTATATAAATACTAATATTATTATTATTATTATCTTGAGAATTTTCAGGTGCACATGTTTAGCTTGGTCACAGGGGAGGAGGAGAGTGGAGACACTGAACGACAGGACGGTAGAGGGACCATCAGTGAGCAATCTGTGGAGATGAGGAGCTGGCAGAGTAATAATGATTTAATAAGAGGTAATAATTATTATCTAATCATAATTAGAAGAGGAAGGTTTCATTGCAGACCCAAAGCACGGAGAGTAGAGTAGTTCAATAAACAACAGCTGGACTGAGATTTCCAAACAAAGTCAGACGGCAACAATTTTTCACAGCCAGGACAATTAATCACTGGAACAGCCTATCTGGGGGCATGGTCAATTCCCCATGAGCTGAACTCTTTAAATCAGGACTGTATATTTTTCTATTAAAAATATTTAGCTCAACCAGAAGTTATGGGCTCGATGAAGGAGTTACTGAGTGCTTTTCAACATCGTGCTCAGGTGGCCAGATTAAATGATCATAGGTAGCAGCTTTCTGAAAGGAGACAATACGTTAAACTGGGCAACATTATTACACTAAATCTAAGGATCCCCTCTCTTCCTTCATGACTTCCATACCTTCTCATCCCCACAGATGGCTTTCTGATGCTCAGCTCTTCTTTCGTTCAGGGTCTCCTCCCTTCACCAAGTGAAGTACATGCAATCATGCCCCTGCAACTTCCCAACTTCATGACTGTCTCCCTCTCTCACAGTAAGTTCCCCTTCTCCCATGTCTCCCCTTCTTTGTCTCCCCTACATTGTAAGCACCTCAGGGCAGGGACTGTTTTGTGCTGGGGCTATCTGAACAACAACAAAAACAGTTATAAATAACTATAATTAATCTGAAAATATTACATTAAAAAAAGTGGGGAGAGGGATCATAGGGTATTTTCAGACGTGACGAGATCACAGTGAATACCCACCTGCGGTCACTGTGCCCTGCACGTCTGTTCGGTTGCCGCCAGATGTTCGCCACACTGAATACCCACATGGGATCAAATTCAACCACGCTTCCCGGGCTTCCGGTGCAAGAATCCCCAGAAGCGTGGTGAAAGTGATTCCAGGCAGGCATCAATAAAAAGTAACGTCTGGTCGGCTATCATGGCCCGGAATCCCCGGTGGAATTCTGGGTTGTGGTGAACTCGGCCAGACGCTGCGGCAGCATTGGCCTCACCACCCGCCTGTCTCCCCAGAGGGCGGGCGGCGAGGGAGCGTGGAGGGGGCGGGGCCGTGCGGCTGCACGTTGCGCCGCATGGCCCCGCCCCCTCCCTGATTCCCCACTGGGATCCCCGGCACGTCTGTTTGCCATGCCTGGGTGATCCCGGTGGGGAATCTCTGGGTTGTTTTCAGGACAGGGCGAAGCTGCCCCATCACGTCTGAAAACACCCATTGAAAACTGCACACTGATGTCTATGCATGTTCTGTAGGTCCTGTGCCAGTCCACAGGACATGGGATCGGCTGCAGTGTCAGCCCACTACAAACTTAGTACCATCTTGGTACCATCAAGTGAGAGTGACATCCAAAGTGTTGGACCCCAGGTAGTATAATACAATAGTGTAGTTTGAAGGGATTCAAGGATCATCTAGTCCCTCTTAACCCCTTTCTCGGAAGCGGGAACCAGATACTCTCCACCGACAGCATTACAGACACATGCTCATCCAGGTGGATTTTAAAAACATTCAAGGAAGGAGATTCCACAGTCTCCCTTGCCAGCCTATTGCATTGCTCAAATGAGAGTTGTGCTCAGAAGAGTTGTCCCAACTTATTTTGATAATGCCAATGAGGCCATGGTTTCCTTTATGGAGTTTGACTTCTGTTTCATCTTAGTCAATCAATCAATCTTTATTAATAGCTTAACCAAATGGTTGTCGCAGGTACAAAAATTCAAAAAATTCAGTTAAACAATACAGCAGTCTGCATTAATGCAAACCAAACAAAATATCAAAAGAATAAAATTCATCGTATCGCATTGCTAAGTTTGTCCCACAGGACATAAGTTGGATTTAAATTTATAAATAAAACAGTAACAAAACAAATGATAAAATGCCAGAAATCGGTAAATTGCTGGTCAACAAGACTGTTGATTAACTGATTACTAGTCCATTGACTATATGAAACTAAATGAGATTAGATACCATGATCCTCTTCCATATACTTGAAATTCTAAAATTTGCATCTAATAGTAAAAGCTGCCTTCAAAAACCCGCTACTAAGCTAGTAAGATGGGAGTCCTCATCTTCCAGCATAATGTTCCTTAGAGTAGAGCCAGTTCTACCTGGGTATTTGGCTAAATAAAAAGTTAGATATTGAGTTCTCAGCTGGTCATAAAGATGACAATCAAACAGAATGTGCTCAACCAATTCGGCTGTTAGATGATCAAATGGGCATAATCGGGAAGCATAATCTATTTTTGGTTTCATCTTAGTGGTAATTTTTTCCAAATATTTAGCTGAAATTTAAGCCCATTCGCTATTGTCCCTCCTGAACTACTTTCCCCTTTGTTACCTAACCATAGAATCTTGCCTACTAGCTGCCTAAGATTGTTGAAGCTTTCTTTTTCTGAAATCCATTGTCATTCCTTTGCTAATCTTTTTCTTTCCTTTTCTTAACTATGCGAATCCACGTTCACACCGGACGTGGCGGCAAAGATGCAGCAGTGGGGAGGAGCCCAATGCTGGAAGCAGCGCTGGTGGGAATGGAGTTCTGCTGCAGCTTTGCTCAGGAATGATGGCATAAAATCCAGCCCTGTTATCCGTGAGCAAACCCACGTCAGAGCCCCGTTCGCACTGGTACTACTTCCGACATCGGGCTCCTCCCCGCTGCTGTATCTTTGCCTTGTGGAACTTTTGCTGCTGCCGCCATATGAATGTATGAATGTAGTCTGAATCTTATCATTCCATGATGACCGATTTTCCAAGTTGTCCATCATCGTAATGTTCTCAACTAATTCATCCCAGTTGGTCAGAACCGGATCTAAAACAGCTGATCCCCCTAATTGTTTCCTCAGTTTTTAGGAAGACTTTAGGAAGAGAGAGTTGTCCTCTTCTTCATCCTAAGAACTTTTTGAACATTCAGGTTTGCTGTATTGTTCTCCCAATGGATACTAGGGTAGTTGACAATTCCACCACTTCATTATTACCATCTCAAATATTTTTGGAAGCTTTACTTGCTCCAAGAATAAGGAGTGTTTGTGCCCCAGACCCCAATGTTGTTTTTGTTTTTCATTTCTTTGTTAAGTGCCAGGTACACTGCTGGCGCTATATATAAATGTTTGTTAATAATTTCCATTATTAAAAGATGTGATTTTTGTTATCGTTATAGTTTCAAACAAAGATTTTATTAATGCTATCTGTATCATTATCGGTATCGATTCCCATGCTCAAATGTTTATACAATATGCCTATCCTATAATCCTAATATATATAATAAAACAGATTAGCTTAAATACCTATATAATATCTAATCTCTTTCTATATGTACACATTGGGAGAACAATACTATCCATGGGCAATACCCACATAATTTAATATTCTGTTGGTTGCCTGAATATGAAGTCGATTACCCGAAAAAAATACCAGGTATAACTGTTACCAATTTACCAGTTGGCAAAATGGCAAATTGGTACAGGAATCAGAATGGAAGGTTGGAAAACTGGTCCTGGAACTTGGAAAACCAATACCAGAAGTTGGAAAATTGTTACGAAAAATGGTGCCTCGCGTCGGGGGTTAGGTTTTTCAAGAAATGGACAGATTTAACTGTGTGGGCCATACAGCGAGAGGTGACCACTTAACTGGCAAGAAGGTGCAACTCCATGGTATTCCAAATCACTGGAAGGCAAGACCCTCAGACGTTCTAATCTGGGAATTGTGAACATTCTGATATTCCCGCTGCCGTTCTGCCTCTTTCTGGATAGCCTCAGGCAGTTCTGTCACTCCGGCAGCCCTCCGTCTATGGCACTGTCATCCTGGAAATAATTGTGAAGCTGAAGATGCGATTGTCATGGGCAGATTCTGACATGTTGCTTCATTCTATTATGGCAGGAGATCCTTTCTCATGGGTATTGTTTCAGGATTTCTTTACTGACTTTGATTTCCTTTAAAAAAACACCACCCCCACACACAGTACAAAGAGAAACCCCTCAGGGTTTTCTAATGTACTCAAGCTAGCCAGCATAGCTCTATATTAACCCCTTGGCAGTGAAAGACAAGCTCCCCTAATGCAACCTAGTAATGTGTCTTACAAGAGCACTCAGGTTTGGGGAATCCTCTCAAGTTGCAGTACCAAGTGGCTGGATGATGAAAGAGGTTAATGATTAATCTTTTCTCCTCAGACTTCTCTCTTGTCCTGTCCGCTGTGGCCCATTTCAAATGATGTGTGTGTGTGTGTTGGGGGGGGGAGGGCTCATTTAAACACTATGGTGGATGCAGGGGAGATGGATGGGCACCCGTGGGAATGTCGCAGCCGATGGGTAGGGGAGCATGCGTGCTCCCATGCTCCACTCATCACCCATGCATGGAGCAAAGGACTCCAATGGCGGATGCTTCGTGCATGGAGGTGGGTGGGTGGGGGTCCATGGGAATGGACCCCCATGTGTTGCCCCCCTACGGTGCTGCCCCCCATTCGCCTATGCACCTGCACCTGTCAGAAAAAAGTGTGTGTTTTGTTCCCACATGCCAGTGAAGTCCCCATAGCATGCAGATGTTAACACATTACAGAGAGGTGTTGTATTATTATTATTATTAT
>QEPC01012123.1:359774-373589 GCA_003113815.1 Sphenodon punctatus | reverse complement strand
GTTTCTTGCAAGCCTCTCCACCCCTGGTGCCTGGAAGTCTGCTCCTCAGTGACTGACACCTCCCTGTCATGTTTGACCTTCCAGTGAACCTTTTTTTGCCACCCAAACTCATCCGAACTGACCGAACTGTTTGGCCATTTCACCGTTCGGTGTTCGGTTTGTTCAGTATGTTCACGTTCAGGTTCGAGTTCAGTCGTCCGAACAGGCCGAGTTCGGGCCAAACTCCGAACTGCCGAACTGCGTTCACCCATCCCTAATGTTTGAGGGGCCCCTTAAAAATAGTCACATACAGTCTCTCAGTATTTAGGCAGGAAACATTGTCATCAACAATTCTGCTTTTGTTTTTTGGAAGACGTTTTTACTGAGAATGTTTTATTGAGGCTTTTTGAACAAGGTTTACTTTTTTTTTAAAAAAACCTTGAATTAATTGTAGTCACGTGTTCAGAGGCAATTCATTTTTAATGTTTAAAGGGTGTCCCTTTCTGTTTAAATAGGATTTTTGTTGTTGTTAACTTATATAGTACAAACAATGTACCTGGTGCTTTACAGATGTTGAAAGTAGACAAGTTCCCTGCACCGATGGACTTACAATCTAAGAAAGACAAGGGAAAGGAGACAAGGTATGGGGGCAACAGAGGGAGAGACAAGGATACATTCATGAAGGCACGAGGTTGCAGGTACACGTGCTTGGCTTACTTACATAGTTACATGAGGGAAGGAAGGGGACTAAGGGGATAGGGAAGTAGGGAAGGCCTGACAGAAGAGGTTGGTTTTCAGGAGGGATTTGAAAGTTGGGAGGGAGGGAGAGGAGTGAATGTGTCTGAGAAGGGAGTTCCAGGCCGGGGGGGCAGCAAGGGAGAACAGACGAACAATCTTTGAGGAGCAGGGGAGTCATGAGCCAGCAAAGGTGGTGGTAGAGGAGGAGTGAAGCTTTTGGATGGGAGCATAGCGGGAGACAAGTGTAGAGAGATGCGGGGCGGGGGGGCAAACCCATGGATAAACTTGTAGCTATTAAAGATGCTTGTGCTGAATGCATTCAGGTAGAGGGAGCCAGTGGAGAGGGGAGAGAAGGGGCTGCATGTGATCAAAGCAGCAGGTGAGGTGGACGATCTTGGCAGCAGAGTTTTGAATAGACAAGAGGGGGGCAAGGTAAAGTGGGGAATGCCAGTGAAAAGGAGGTTGCAATAGTCGAAGTGTGAGAGATGACCAGAGCAAGGGCTTAGCAGTGGAGACAGTGAGGAAAGGACAGATCATAGCGATGATGTGCAGGAAAGCCTATTATTTATTTATTTAAACAATTTTATACCCAGTCCCTTCTGCCAAGGCAGGTTGGGGCGGCTTACAATTAATACAAAAACAATAAAATGTTACAATAATATGAAACATTATAAAACATAAAACAATGGAGGGTGTAAAACCCCTTACCCACTTTCCCCCAACCTACCCATCTCCCTTGCCAAAAGCCTGGCAGAACAGCCAGGTCTTACACCTCCATCCAAAGGAGGGGAGGTTTGGGCCCATCCTGCCTCTGCTGGGAGGGAGTTCCACAGCCTTGGTGCGGCCGTCAAGAATGCCCTCTCCATTGTTGCCCCCCGGGATACCTGGGGGACTTCAAGGAAGGTGCCACTGCCTGACCGCAGGGGACGACCCAGATTCTGGGGCGTGAGGCAGTCCCACAGATAGGTAGGGCCTAGGCCGTTTAGGGCTTTGTAGGTAAATACCAACACTTTGAATCGGGCTCGGAAAACTATAGTCAGCCAGTGCAGTGATTAGAGCACTGATGTAATATGCTCTCAGTGACCCATCCCCATAAGGAGACGGGCCACCGCATTCTGCATCTGCTGCAGTCTCCAAGCCCCATGTAGAGCGTGTTACCATAGTCTAGACCTGAGGTGATGAAAGCATGGATGACAGTGGCCAGATCGGAGTCTGAGACGTAATTGGCGAAAAGGACTCCTCACCACAGCCCCCACCTGGACATCCATATGGCTCCCAGACAACGAACCTGGGGAACCAGCCGGGGGTGAACCCCATTAAAGATGGGGGATGCCAAATCCACCACCTTCCCCACTAACATCACCTCCATCTTGTCAGGATTCAGCTTATCAGCTCACCCTCATCCAGTCCCCCACAGCTGCCAAACACCGAGTAAGCACCGAGACTGCCGGGCCTGGGTCGGATGAAAAAGGAAGGTAAAGTTGGGTGTCCTCAGCATATTGATGACACCGAACACCAAACCTCCTTATGACCTCACCAAGCAGCTATATATACACACGTTGAACAGGAAGGTGGACAGAATGGAACCTTGTGGGACTCCACATGAGAGGTCCCAGAGAGATGAAAAATAATCCCTGAGTACCACCCGCTGAGTTCTTCTGGCCAGATCCATTCAAGAACAGTCCTGTCCAGAGTGGACTCTGGCTTGGTCCAGCAAGCAAGCAAGTCACCAACATCTCATGATCAACGGTATCAAAAGCAGTGGATGAATCTAACAGAATCAGCAGGGTTGAACAACCCTGATCCAATTCATGGCTAAGGTTGTCGACCAAAGTCACAAGTGCAGTGTCAGTGCCATAACCTGCCATAACTTGGATGAAAGCCGGACTGTGAGGGAATTAGAAAACGGATACAGTTCAGATGCCCTTGCAGCTGCTGTGCCACCCGTTAAATAACCTTCCCTAAAAAGGAAAGGTTAGAGATAGGCAGATAGCTGGTGAGAGAGCCAATGTCAAGCGATGTTTTTTGAGCAGAGGCCTCACCACCAGCTCTTTGAGGTAGCTCAGCACCTTGCCCTTCCGAAGGGAGGCATTGACTACCCCTGGCATCAATGACCTCAGCGTCTCCTGGCTGGCGTTAACCACCCAGGATGGACATGGGTCCAGTTTGCAAGAGAACATCTCTAACTGCCCCAAGAACATCCCCTGCATCAACGGGCAACACCCACTCAAACTGATACAAGAAAAATGGACACGGCGGGGCTTCCATAACCTCTGATTTTTCTAGTGTAATAAGGACATCTCTTAGTGTATTTGCGGATTTAAATTATTATGTACATTAAGCATCCATTCTATTTGGAGGGTATGGCTTTTGGGACACTTCTGATTGTGTTATTCTGTAGATCAACCTTATGCCTGCTGTTTCGTTCCCATGAAAAATGACCTTGGAAATATTGCAATTATCTTCCAGGGGGAATAGTGCCAAATATTCATTTTGACTGCCTCATTTGTAACTATATCAGGAGCAGATTAGACCTGCATAATATTCTCAGTTTATTTGGTTGCATCAGCATATTTCTGTTTGATTTTCATTTTTAAAGTGCAAGAATAAATTTAAAATTAAGCAGATAAAAGTACTTGCACAAGTAAAATATAGATCCTACCAGTAGCCTAATAGGTCAATTTGCAACTCAGGATGGAAAACTGGAAATCCTTAAAGATTATTTGGTTGTATATGATGAAAGTACACTATTTAAGAAGCAAGGGGGAAAAAACAACTAAGGCCAACAATGCAAATACTTTCAAATATTAGCATTTACTCATTATAAATTTCTTCCAAAGGAGACATTTGATGATACTGGAAAAAGAAGACGGTACAAAAGGCTAAGAGTTTCTTGAAGTCCGCCTTTGGTTTGCTGGAGGTGAAGAGGAAGAAGATAAATCCACGGTGCCACCAAATAATATAAAAAACAAACGCTTCTGGAACAAGCAAAAACACATAGTCACCTATAACATAAAGTGTCTTACCTGCCACCTGGTAAACCAGGCTTGAAAGAAAGAGAAAGGCCTTCTATGCAACATATATCTTGGCAGTAACACAAATGCATTCCCAAGCAAATTTAGACCAAACCATCAAATCCTGGCAGCTCTAGTAATTCAAAGCAAAAGGGGAAAAAAGAGGAATTCAACAGCTCAGTGGGCTGTTGTCTTAAAGGTTTCATAACCTCTCAATCATTCAGACCCTCCCCAGAGTTGCTCTACCAGTTCCCTTTCTTTATTTTCAACGGACAACTGGATGCTTCTTTGGCTAAGAAGATATATATCTTTAAACCAAACAAACGAACCGCAAAAGTATTGTGGGTTGGGGTAACAGAATTCTCTGCTCAGCTATGCCATGTTTTTCCACAGACCAGCAAGCGCCTGTCTTCTCTCTTGACTCATCTGGAGAAACTAAAATGTGGCTGTTAAACCTCAAATGATTCCTTGCCCTCCTCGTCCTCTCTTAAATTTTCTGTCCTGACTGTAAATGTTTTGTTTTATTGGGTTGACGACAGTTTTTTTTTTATCACTGTGTTTCAGCTATTCTCTGTAAGGAGAATAGAGCCTCCCCTCCCAAGGTCGAACACTCAATAATGACTTCAAATCTATCCATGAAAATAACTATAACTAATCTTCCGGTCCAGTAAGGACTCCGGCACTATGTTTCTTGCCAATTTTCTTTTGCTACTATTGCTTGGAAAAAGCCTGAGTCGATTCGTTTTTCATGGTATTTTTCTCTCATTCTATTAGCAATTTCCTCTACTTTGTGTGCGTGTGTGTGTGTAATGCTGTGATTTTGTCTGTTTTACCTTTTTTAAATGCACTGTGTAAAAGAATAAAATAAAGGTATGGAGGAGAAGAAAGTGAAGTAAGAGCAGTCAAGATGGCACTGAACCACAGAGAGCTACTGGGTACAGCCATACAAGCTGGAGCAGATCTGATCTCCCATGCACCTGGTGGTGGGTAATCACAGCTGCCGCACCGTGGGGCCAGTATGGAGAGCAGGGAAGACAGTCTTCCTGCCCCCCATGGGGAAACAGGGAAGTCAGGTCACTGTCGGTCATCCTGCCACACCCCAGGGTGGGCTGAGGTGCGAGCCACACGTGGGCGCCTAGCCGTGCCGCCCCACCAGCCAGCTATCCCACTTCAGCCATGATGTTGCCACATGGGAATGGTGCCAGCACCCACTGCTGCGATAGACCATGCCGGGGGCAGGTCTTACGGTGACCGGGCATACGAGTGTTGGTGTGCTACCTCAGGTTGGGCAGCCTTACCCCATTTTGGGTAAGACTGCCCAACCTGGGCACCATTTTTGGGTAAGGCTGGTACGCACTGTGTCCTCCGCCTTTTTTTTTTTTTTTTTAATAAGGACTCAGGGTGTGGTAGCCAGCTTCCCTCCCCGCCCTGGTGTGGGTGAATATCTGGCAGCCACCAGGTATACGCCTGCCTGATGTGGGGTAACGCTGTCCAACTCGAGGTAACGTTTTGTGTGGCTGCATCCACTGTTTGTAGGTTTTTTTATTCAATACAAATTGTACAGCTTTGAGAAAGTTTGGATACAATGAAATAGAAATGATTGGAAATGAATCAGTCTTTAAAATTTGCATACCGTTTTCCATAAATAAAATATGCTGCAAGTGAATTGGATTAAAACAGAATTTCCATAAAGTTTATTACATTTTTATTTCCTTTGGAGGTTCAAACCACCTTTTGTTTTTTTCCCCCAGACCACCTTGTCCAGTTAAGCAGAAAACAATAGTAACAACATTTACATTGGATTCACCTGCGTGCTATAATTTTAATAAAAGCATTATAGATTTTCAGCTGAGTTTATTTGATAAAAGCCAACTGTATGGAATTGAAAACACCATCCAACTGTAAAAAGATTAAACTAATTACATTTAAATGAAATGTTTAGTGCATGCTCTATTATTATTATTATTATTATTGCCTCTGCTTTTTAGACTGCAGAACTTTGCATGGAAATTTTTGTTTCAATTGACGTCTCTGTCTTGCTGTCTGGGTTAAAATACAGCTGAAGGCTACAGTCCATCACATACAGTCTGCCAATGGGACCGATCCCATGCCCCATGGAGCATGAACGCAAGCGGCACGCACCCCTGCCATGGGACATACGGGGTGCATGCAAACAGTGGAGCGGTGTGTGTGGCGGCGCATGCACGTGGCTGCGCATGTGGGGCATGGGATCAGCCCACTGATTAATGCTGAAAGAAGAAAAATGGGCATACTCGTCAAATTTGCAGTACCCATTTTTACTCTAAAATTTCAAGTAATTTTTGGTACCCAAGGTGGTATTCCGTCAGGCACCCAAACAATCAAAATACCAATTTTGTCCTGATTTTTTCAACTCCCAGTCCCAGATTTCCAGGAATTTAGGGGGTATTTTATTGACTTCCAAAAACATTTAAAGCAGGCATTTGGGCCTCCATATACAGCGGCAAAGAGTAACAGAAGATGGTGTTGCGTATTCACACTGACACAATGGAGAGAATATACAGACGGACTTGGGTTGGCCCTTCACCACCTAGATTAAACTCACACACATCACAACTGCCTAGAGCTCTGTAACAAAAATGGCCGCCATTTCTTTTTGAAGCTGAAGCCCTCATTATCTAATTGACTTGTTCCTAGATCTCTGAAAACATGACCTTTTTGAGTAGACTAGCAGTCCTGCAGGCTGTGCCATGCCAGAGAACTGTGAAGAGAATCCTGAATCATGGGGGAGATACCACCTTCTGGAAAAGTGCACCAAAAAGGCTCATGTACTTGAGGACTGCAGAGTGACTCACCAGCAGAGGGATCCTTCTTTCAACCAGGGAAAGACAGACAGAGCACCTGCTTTGTATGGTGCTCTCTTTCTGTGATTGTGATTAAACTAATCAACTTTTTGGCATGCTGTGACTTTGTCCCCCCTCCCCCCTTGCAAATTTACTGGTCATCCGCTTTAATTCGATACCATATAGGTCAAACTTTCCACAGTGCAACGATGAAATCTAAGCCTCTAACCATCAATAGCGTAGGCTTTTAGCATACACATGGTGGGGAATTATTTTAAAAATGGAAATAAGATTTTTTTAAAAACTCAGAAAAATCCTAACCCATCGGTTTCCCCTGCTTGTAGCTTCCTGCATTACTCATGATTGTCTTGTGTTCTGAGGGAACGGTATGACTTCGGTCCACTGATGGGCAACCTCAGGCCCAGAGGCCAAATGAAGCTTTTAGGTGGCCCCTTTCCAGTGCCTGGATCTGGCCCCTGGATCCAGTTCCTACCTCCAAGCACTGAAAAACTGAGTTCAGGAGAAGGGAGCAGATGTGAGGCTGGCATGCACATAAGAACAGGGGACAGAACCATGACACGCATTCATGATCCGTACCTTCCTCCAGTGCACCCTGTAGGTGCCCCCATTCCCAACGTCTCCGTGGCCCTCAGAGCTTGCACTAATTTTCAAATTGGCCCTTGTGACAGCTACTTGCTTTAGCATGGTAGCCACTAGTCCATTTTAGTTGCAGATTTGCTCCTAGTATCCATCTGAAAAGGATAATTCAAGACCAAGTACAAACCAAGGTTTCCATCCTTAGCTCTACCAGTGAGGCCAGTTTCTGTTTCAGAGCGGCTCATCTTACTGAAGCTTTCTTCCTCTGTATAATGACTTGGAAGGCGCTTGTGCCAACACAGTGCTTTGAGGATTGGAGACTACTAAAATGTATTATTTATTTATTCCATTTCATTTTTTTATCCCTCCCTAATCCAGAGATTCAGGGAGGCTTACAACATCAAATCTCTCTATCGTAGCCCCAAATCATCTCACCCCCCCAAACTTTGTCCCCACGTACCACCCACCAATCCTCCTCCCAAAAACCCTGTACCCAATTCCACCCAACCCTGTCCCTGCAGGCCAAACCAAAACGTCTTGTATCTCCTCCAGAAGATGAACAGCCTTGGGCTGAGGCAGACCCCCCAAGTGGAGGGAGTTCCATAATTATGAGGCAGCAACTGAGAATGTCCCCCTGAGTGCCCTCATTGTAGCACCTTCATGGGCAGTTGGCCCTTGTAAGAGGGTGCCCTTGGCTGATCTCAGAGGCAACAACAGGTCATGGAGGAAGAGGCAGTGAAATATCATTTAGGGCTTTATAGGTTAAAACCAGCACCTTGAATTGTGCCTGGAACTCCAGTGTGGCAGTGCAGACTGGAGCACCGGTGTAAATGTTAGAGAGTGGTTTCTCGGAAATCCATTTTCCCCCTTTCTGTGCCGAGAAGTGATGAAGATGCATACCTAATCAATTTCTTCTGATCTGCTGACAATACGCTTCTGCAGTGCTTCCCATGGGGATGTCTGTCTCTTTAGTATCAAGCACAACTGCTTTTGGATAGACCACAGAAAGCGAGATTCAGTGGGTAAACAGCAATTTTTTTCCATAGCTCCCCATATACTTGAGAAAATTAGAGTCATGGAGGTCCTGTGACAGGGAAGTGCAGCTGCTACACCGCCCAGACAGCATGGAGAGCAGGGTAGATGGTGCCCCCCCAACAGAAAAACTGGGCGGGCCACTATCAGATGCTCCTGCAATGGTGTGGCTCTGCCCTGCCTTCCCTCCCCCGGCCTGACCACTATCCCAGACCCGGCACTGACATGGCTTCATGGGACTAAGCAAGCAGCCACTGCACAAAACCAACAACAGACCTTGTGGCGCAGCTGTGCTTGCCTCCTGCCACAGGACTGCATGGGCATTGGGCACTGCATGGGAAAAGGTCCCTATTTCATAAGCAATATTTCATCCCCTCCGGGGGTGCCCTACTTGTAAAAAGTTACAACCTGAATTTTTGTGTCCCAAAAGACGTCTGTTCCTGCTGGCCCAGATCGGGTCCATTATGGTCAGCTGCCATGGTGGATGTCACAGGCCACCACAACTGCCGGTTATGGTGTGGGGAGGGGTGCTGGACACAGCATGGGGAGGGGGTCTGGGTGGCTGTATGTGTGCATCTCTTTGCCCACCCACCCCAGGCCATTGCTGTGCAAATGTTTGTTCCACGCCCCAACCTGGTCCAGACTCTGTCAGTGGTGGTTTCCTGACCCAGACCAGTAGGGATGGGCGAATAGAGCCGAGTTCAGAAATTTGATTCGGTTCAGTTCGGAAATTCGGTTCGGTTTGGAAGTTCAGTTCGGTCGATCAAACTATTTGAGTTTGGTCCGAACTTCCGAACAAAGTTCGGAAATTCAAACCCCATTGAACTAAATGGAATATTATCTTTTAGGGATGGGCAAACAGAGCCGAGTTCGGAAATTCAGTTCGGTTCGGTTCAAAAATGGAGTTCAGTTTGGAAGTTTGGTTCGGTCAACTGAACTGGTTGAGTTCAGTCCAAACTCTGAACTTCCGAACCATGTTCGCCCATCCCTACAGGCTAGGTCGTGACAGTGGTGCTCTGCCTTCATGTTTGTTAATACCCTTAGACTCAATTATCACCTGCAACTTAGCTAGCCCAGTCTCCTAGCTGGCACTAGCGACTTCTTAAAGGGCCAGCACTTCTCCTTAAGCTGTGCCCTGCCACACTGGGTGACTGGGCAACTAAATGGAAATACGGTGTTGACAAGTGAAAAAATTAAATGTTGACAAATGCAAAGTGATGCACATAGGGGGAAATAATCCAAATTCCATGTATCCAAAGCCGGGTTCTAATATGGGGTTACCACTCAGGAAAAGAATCTTGGAATCATTGTGTACAATACATTGAAATCCTCAGCTTGATGTGCAGCAGCAGGGAGGCGTGAAGCAAGAAGAATGTTGGGAATTATTTGGAAAGAGTTAGAGAATAAAACTGACAATATCATAATGCCTCTCTTTAAATATATGATGAAAGCGTGCCTTGAATATTGTGTGCAGTTCTGGTCGCCCCATCTAAAAAAATAAAAATAGTAGGAATAGAAAAGTTCTAGAGAAGGGGGACGAAAATGTTAAAGGGTATGGAATGGCCCCTGTATGAGAGAGGTTAGATAGGTTAGGGCTCTCAGCTTGGGGAACAGATGACTGAGAGGGGAAGGATAGAATTTTATAATATCATGAGTGGTGTGGAATGAGTAAATAGAGAACGGTTATTTATTTATCCTCTCAAATAGTAGTAGAACTAGGGGACACGCCATGAAACTAACTGGCAGCAGATTTAAAACAGGTAAAAGAAAGTATATTTTTTTCACTCAGCGCAGTTAACTTGTGGAATTTGTTGGCAGAGGATGTGGTCAAGGGCAGTAGGATAGGTGGGTTTAAAAAAGGATTGGATAAGTCCCTGAAAAGTAGGCCTATTAGCCGCTATTAGTCAAGTAGGTTGGGAGGCACATAACCTATGACTGTCGGGAGCTGGGAGTGAACAGCAGAGAATGAATTTCTCTATTATGACCTGTTGAGTAGTTCTCCCATCAGAGACAGGATGTCGTCTTGATGGACCATTGGTCGGACCAGTATGGCACTTCCTATGTTCTTAAATTTATTCACAGGACTTTTGTTTGTTTGGAATTTCATGTTCTGTTTATGAAGTGTATAGAAATATCTCATTTATAGTTGCCGATTCTTTTAGATTTATTGTCAATTAGCACTGCATGACAACATCCTGAGCAACCTATCACATTGAATTAGAGATTGTGTCCATTCTGAGAAAAATGAATTCTTAAAGATTATGCATTGTATTGAATTGATGCTACTCAATTATAGATACATTAGTAAATTGCAGTTTTTCATTTCTCTGCTGGAGCATTCAAAGAATCCTCCTGGCTTCCATTAATACTAATCGGAATTGCATGTCCAATTTCGGTCACATCACACTGAATATTTACTGGTATGTCCTCCACCCTTTGTGCGTTGGAGTTCAAGGTTGACATTGCAAAAACAAATGTGCTAATTTTCAAAAGGGGCTGAGATCCTCTGAATCTGACTCATTAAATTTTATTTCTTTCATTGCTGCCAATGCAGAACTGTTTCTAAAGTGTCTGACTAAAAACCCATTGATGATGATGAAGAGTGTTTCCATGGAGTTTAGTGAGTTTTGGATCAGATCCGCATAATAGCAGCTTAACCATCATTAGGAAGTTTCTCTTGGCTGCACAGAACCTCATTCAGAAAAATGCTTGTGCGTCTTTTGCTGGGTGGAGCAAACTTCCTTTGTTGTTGAGGTGTTAATCCTCTTGGAGGAGCAGCCCCTCAGTGTAGCCTCTGGAAGAGAGGCTTTATCCAAGCATGTCATTGGCAGAATTAGTGATGGATAACCTTTCCACAGTCATCAGAATCTTAAGGAACCATCTGTATTCTCCGTGCTAAGTTTTATCTGCATTTTTGTTTTCATTACATGGCCATTATATTCCGTGTCCTATGGCAGGCTCCATGTATTGATTTGGGAGATGTGCCAGTTTCTAATTGTTTCTTTCAAATTGTTTTTGTTCAGATTGCTGACTCCATTCTAGCAATTTTTATCCTTCATATAGTGCCCTCCTCTGCCCTGGTTTGCTAATTTCCTGAGTAGTCAGGGAAGCTGCATGCTTGACCCGTCTTCATTTGTCCATGACTAAAGCAACCAACTTTATCCTAGCTAGCTATTTTAAAGATTGAAAAAAAAAGAGAAAGAGAATCTTCCCTTTGTACATCTTGATCGGTTTAGATATATTGTAGATGTCACTTTAGTTATGTGCTTTAGAACTTTTCCGTCTCTGCCAGACTGAAGCATTCAGTATGTCACTTTACATCTGGGTTCTCTCACGTAGGCCTGAGACAAGAGCAGGCATTTCCATTTCACAGGGAAACACTGACCTTTTGGGAGTGCTTGCGAGTGTCTTGGGTGATTTCATGCTTCCACCATTGTTGATATTGACACTTGTGCTTTTTCATCATTTCCCGTCATGTTGTTGTTGTTTTGTTTAGCAATGTACCTGGTGCTGTACAATCAACAGTTTATAGAGAGGTCCCTGTTTCATCACTTTCTGTCAATTTCATCGTTTGTATCACTTTTCATGTCTTTCACAACAGTTTTACGGCACTTTTACGGCCATTTCCAGCACTTTTGTATCTCCACAGCCCCCAGAGGGACGCAAACGGTGCACGCCGGAATTGGGATCGGCCCTGTAGCAGCTCTGTTCATCTAGTGAAAAATAATGAGAAATGGCAAAAACAACAGAAATGTTTGCAGGTGATAAATGTTTTTCTGAGGGAAACTGCATTCACTGCGATTTGTCATTTCAGGCATACTCTCATGTCCTTTTCCTGCACCCTAATAGTCGCTTCCTTTTCTGGTTGGGTTTGAAAGACACTTTTCTCCTAGGGGAGCTTACTTTTGATGTTGCTTTTCTCATCTCTTTATGTTGTTCGTTTTTCTCCCGGGGGGGGGGGGGGGGGGGGAAGCCATCCCTTTCCTACATGGCAACTGATAACTTCTATGATATTTCTCTCATGCTACTTCTACATTTATCAGCCATTGAGACTAACAGCATGGTACACAATCCCTTGAAAAGCTCACAGCAACAAGAAGTACCCTCCTTGAAGCGTGAGAGAGCCTATCCTGCATTTCTTCTTGGAGCTGCAAAAATGTTTTGACCAAAAGTTAAAATGGATTTTCAGTTTGTCCTTAGGGATTCCAAAAACAACGTTTCTTAATAATTTAAGATTTTTGCCTCTGGTCTTCATGTCAGGAAAATCACCACTACTATGACTAAGAAAGATAAGCAGCCTGATCATAAACTTTGTGCCCAAACTGGCTCCCTCTACTGTGAATGCATTCAGCACAAGCTCCTGGTCTTCACCTTCAAGGCTCTTCACGGGCTTGCGCCTCTATATCTCGCCACCCTTGTATCCCGCCACATTCCTACCCAGGAGCTTCCTTTCTCCTCTGCCCCCACCCTCGCCTGCTCACAACCCCCTTGCTCCTCTAAATGTCTTTGCTCCTTCTCTCTTGCTGCTCCCTATGCCTGGAAGTCCCTCCCTGGATACATTTGATCTGCCCCCTCCCTCCCTCCCAACTTTCAAATCCCTCCTGAAAACCTACTTCTCCCATCAGGCCTTCCCTAGCTCATCATGAATGAAATTGCATCATCTTCCCCCCCCTCACTCAAAATCTAGTTCCCTACAACTAAGCATGTGCAGCACATGCAACTTCTCGACCTCATGAATGTACTCTTGTTTCTCATGATATTCTGCTGACTTCGATACTGTTGACCACTCATTCTTGCTGAACTCACTTCACTCCCTTGGCTTCCATGGATCCGTTCTCGACTGGTTCTCCTCCTACCTCTCTGACCGCTCATTCAATGTGTATCTTGCCAACTCCACCTCCTCCTTCCTTCCAGTCTCGGTTGGTGTTCCCAAGGCTCTGTCCTTGACCCTCACAACTTCTCTATCTATACCCTGTCCCTAGGCAAACTCATTGCCTCCCATGGCTTCCAATATCACCTCTACGCTGATGACACTCAACTCTCTCTCTCTCTCTCTCTCTCTCTCTCTCTCTCTCTCTCCATCTATTCAAGCTTCCCTCACCAGCTGTCTCTCTGACACCTCTACTTGAATGTCTCAACATCAACTCAAACTCAACATGGCTAAAACTGAACTCCTTATCTTCCCTCCTCATCCTTCCTCTCCCTCTTACCTGTCGATCCTCATTGACGGGGTCACCATCCTTCCCGTCCCCCAAGCCCATAGCCTAGGCTTCATCTTTGACTCACCCCTTTCTTTTAAACCCTACATCAACTTTGTTGTCAAATTCTGTTGCTTCTCCCTCCATAACATTGCTAAGATTCACCCTTTTCTCTCTGTCTCCTCTGCCAAAACCCTTGATCATGCCCTGGTCATCTCTCGCCTCGATTACTGTAACCTCCTTCTCACTGATCTCCCCCACTCTCACCTTTCTTCCCTTATCTCCATCCAAAACTCTTCTGTCAGGGTCATCCACCTTGCCCATCGCTTCGACCATGTGCAGCCCCTCCTCTTCTCTCTTCACTGACTCCCCCTTCCTGAACGAATCCTGCACAAGCTCCTAGTCTTCACCTATAAAGCTCTTCACAACCTTGCT
>QEPC01012123.1:343752-359094 GCA_003113815.1 Sphenodon punctatus | reverse complement strand
TAATAATAATAATAATAATAATAATAATAAATAAATAAAAAGCATGCACACTAGAGGCAAAATGGGTACCTAATTTAATACCTGTTTGTAATATGTTAATTTTCAAGTTCTGTGCTGGATTCCCAACAATCTGATAAATTTGTAATTTCCATTACCAATTTACTGATTTTCCAGTTACCAATTGGTAAATTGAGGCAGACACTTGATATTCCAGGATCAGAGTTAGATATTCTGCCATGTACCTGAATCAGACGCTAAGAGGGTGCCGATTAGTAACCCCAAATCGTCAGGTTGATTCGGGTACCAGGAATTTGACAAGTATACCATTTCCCCAAGGACTTGTTTCCGCTCTAGTAACATGCATGCAACCCACGTGCAACCCATACACAACTCCTGTGTAGTGAACTGCTCGTGCATATACAAACCGCACACAACTTGTGCGCGAGTTTAGGATCAGGTCTTAAATGCAGTAATTCCTCCTCCCCCTGCTATTCCATGGACCTGAATTGCCCTTAATTTGCTCTTTGAAGATTACTATTCTTCCGTGTCTTCTAGCACTGATTTTGTACATATTTTTAATAAAATATTGTTTTGCTAATAAAGAAACTTGCCTACTTTCTCTCAAGGTTTTAATAATACTGCACCGTGGGTTAGATATAAAGTCCTTTATTAGACTTTCTCCATTGTTACAAGTAATTAAATTCTTGTCTGCCTTTAGGTAGGGAGGATCTTCTGATTTAATATGTATGTTTCTCAGAAGAACAACACTGGAATATTTTTAATTTATGGCTCAGGCATTCACTTTAGCAGGCACTGTTGATGCCTCTTTTGCTAAGAACATAAAATATTGCTCTTTTGGAAGGTGCCTTATTCAGACCTACTCCTAAGTTTCATCATGGACTTTATGATTTAATGGATTTCTAGTCAAGAACATATTGTACTTTGTTCTGCTAGATTTTGTATCCATTACCTTTAGTATTCAGAAAAGCAGCATAACTTTAAAAACAACATCTGGACACATTGATGTTAGAAATTGCTTAATTTGCACTTTCCCCATCCCTTATTTACTTGAAATGCAAGACTTAAAACTATTTTTTTTCCCTCCCTCCCTGCAAGTTTAAGTCAGTAAATTTCATTGTCTTGGGGGGGAAAGGCCTCTTAGGAAAAAACCATGAGCTGTACCATCAAACTACTTAGAAAAGAATGTTTTCATAGTAGGGGTTGCCCCGTAGCTCTCTGACAATTAAATTTGTTAATATTGTTTCTGTTATAAACCCTGTGTTTTCCAGAGGGTTTTTAACTTGGCAATAGAACTTTGTCTGAGATGATGAAGTCTGGGTTATGTTCTCCAGACGGTTTCTTTTAGAAGATGAGGCAATTCTTCCGTTTTTTTTCATAGTAGGAATTTAGATATATAATTAATATAAATATCGGTGCTTATCTTTCCATGCTCCTGTCTATGTAGTAGTAGTATTTAAAGTTATTTTTTTAACAAGGAATGGATAGGAAGAATTCAGACTTACCCGCTGTCATTTAAAACTCCTAAAGCTCCTGAATGCTCTTCAGCACTGCCAAATGTGTGGTTAAAGGTACTAGTAACAAAAGACATGATAGCCCTTTGAGTGGGTGTTTTCATGGTGGTTTATTAGATGGTCAGGATCACCCACCGCTAAACAAACACTTACCCACCACTGCCAGCATTGGTTCAGAGAATGTGGGCTAATGCTGGCTAATGTGTTCCCAATTGTTGGTGTGCTGTCTATTAGGTTGCAGAGGAATCAGTCTGTGTATGGGGAGGAATAAGCAATGGTTTTGTAGCGACTGGCTGGAGAGGAGGATTAGGGTTGGCTTGGGTGTGAATTAATTGGTAAATTGAGTTGGATTGGATTTGTGCTTGGGGATCTCTCTGCAGAATCCTCCATCCCTGTGCCTCTCCCTCTCTGCCTAACTGCCTTGAAATAACTGCACAGAGCTCACACGAGAGGGAGATGAGCATCTTTAGTTGATGACGTATCTGACAGGATGGGAGGAAAGTGGAAGCGCCCAACTTCCCTGCCAGAAGGGGAGTAGGGTTGAGACAAGAGCGAGAGTTCCCATTCTGAAGGGAAATACTGACCTTTAGGGAGTGCTTGCGAGTTTCTGTCAGTACTTCATTAGTTTTTTGGTGAGTTCATGCTTCCACTATTTTTTTCCTTGTAATTTTCATCACTTTCCAGAACTCCCCTCCCCCACACTTTCTGGGACTTTTACAGCACATTGATGGCAATTTCCAGCACTTCCCCAGCACTTAGCCAACATGTTTTCATCTCCACAGCTCCTGGGGGATGCATGTGAGGTGCACACTGGGCTTGGAACTGGCTTGCAGCAGCTCTACTCAACTGGCAAAAAAGAACTAAAAATGGCAAAAACAGTGGGAAAGGTGGTAAGTTTCCATGTCACGCGAATCTCGGTGAATGCCGTGCTTCCGACGTAATCGGCACTTGCCAAGATTTCTCATTTCAGGCCTAGAGGGGAGGAAAGTGTAAGTGGCTGTTTCCCTGCCTCCCTGCTACACCTTACGACATATTCTTCCTTCCTTCCTTCCATTTGTTGTATTCAGCACTCACTCGCCCAACACCCACTCATAGGAGGTTATCATATTGTTAACACCATAGTAGAGCTGATGATGAACTTGGACAGCTCCTACCAAAATGTTGGCAGAAGGTGTGTCCTTAAAATCTTAGAGTTGGAAAGTTGCTCAGAGGCCATCTAGTTCAACCCCCTGTTCAGTGCAGGAAATCCACACCTCCCGCATCCCAGACAGATGGCCATCCAGCCTCTGTTTGAAAACCTCCCGCATCCACTGTCAAATAGCTTTTACCATTAGGAAGTTCTTCCTAATGTTTTGCCTAAATCTGCTTTCTTGTAATTTGAGCTCATTGGTTCTAGTGTTGCCCTCAGGAACAACAGAGAACAAAGCTGCTCCATCTTCTGTGTGACAACCCTTCAGATATTTGAAGATGACTATCATGTCTCCCCTTAGTCTTATCTTCTCCAGGATAAACATACCCAGCTCCGTCAACCTTTCCTCATAGGACTTGGGCCGCTTTTAGACGTGCAGCTGGATCAGGCGCGGGAGCGGCGAAACAGCCGCGGCCTTGTTTTAGACAAACCAAAAGCGGAAGTTGTGCACGTGATCCGGCACCACGCATTCTTTTCCGGCCGCGTATGTTACCCCAGAGAGATCAGGGTGGTTCGCTCGCGGTCGGCAAAGAATGCGCAGCCCCGGATCACGCGCACAACTTCCGCTTCCGGTTCATCTAAAACAGCACCACGGCTGTTTTGCCGGTCCCGCGCCTGATCACAGCTGCACGTCTAAAATCGGCCTTGGTTTCCAGAACCCTGACTATCTTTGTCTCTCTCCTTGCTGACTTCCCTTGTGTTTCCCCAATCATCTTCAAACATGGTCTTGCCTTGAACCTGGAAGATAAGAACTAAAATCCTGGCTACATCACACTCCCTGTATGAGCTCTGGACAAGTCACTTGAACATGGGGTTAGATGGGCAAGCCCCATCTTTTCGGGGTGTTTCTGAATCTTGTTGGTTGTCCCTTCTCAACGCTTCTAAAATTGGTCTTGAAGAGTTGGAAGGCACCTCGAGGCTCATCTTGTCCAATTCTCTGTTTTATTTGTTTGTTTGTTTGGATTTATTTTCTACCCTTTTCCGCAGGCTCAAGGTGACTCACAAGCATTTCAAAAATATAAAAATGAACCATATAAAATTCCAATTAAAACCACTCCTCCCCATCTCCATGTTATCCCTGCCTGCCAAAAGTCCAGATGGTTTTACATTGCCTTCTGAAGATGCTTGGGCTTTTGTGAACCTCCAGGGGAAGTGTTCCAAGCTGTGAGGCAGCCGCCGTGAAGTAGATCTGAGAATCGGTCCTTTGAAAATTTTGGAATCCGCTGGGGATTCCGGTAATCAGTGCCAAATTTCTGAAGTCCCAAGAGCCGAGTACCAAGGCCGGTTCTTGGAGAACTTCAGAAGCCTCAACTGAATGCTGGCACCGTTGTGCGTGTGACTGGAGTGATCCAGACGGTTGACTCCCTAGCTTCTCTGAGGTAAGAAACTAAACTTAGTGCCATATTTGGTGGTAAGGGAATATGGCAGGGGACAGTTGAGTAATGGACAAGACAGATGGCAAGTTTTGATTGACTGGTAGAGACAAAAGAAAAGTGACTGTACAGCCATTTTCCATTCTCTACTGAATCTGGCTGTGTGCGCTACCCTGCTGACCTGTAAGTAATTGGCTTGACGGTGTGTGTGTTTCTGTCCTGTCATGTCTATAGGGGCAATGCTGGAGGATGGAGATTAGTTGTTTCCACCATACCAAGATTTAAAAACAAATAATAATAAAAAATAAGTGGGCACCACACTGACACTTGGCACCATGGAGGCCAGAGGGATCTCTGTCTTGCTCTCCTTCCTATGACCTGGGCTGTCTGTATACTAGGAGCAATGCCAGGGGTTGTTGCCAGTGCTAAATATACTTAAATTTTGGGTGCTACTGATGCTTTCAGTGCCTGTTGGCAAGTTGGCAGCACCCTAGAGGCCAGTGAGGGATCATTTTTGCTGTGGTTTTTATGGGTGCTGTGACTGTACTTTGTGGGTTCAAATTTGACAAGATGTGACTGACTACTGGGCACAGGGAAGATGTACTTTCTTTCTGGTTAAAATAATATGGTGTGTGGTCTCCAGGGGCGGACCATCCTAATCGATCCCGCACCCCAACGTTCGGACAGGGATGCCGGAATGTGAGCCCGGAGGAGGTAATGGTTCAACTACGGTGTGTATACAGCAGCCCCTATCACCCCCCGCCTCAATGTCAGTGCAGAACATTAAGTCCAGAGTATACTCCCCTTCATGTATTGGGCCCACCACCCCCTGGGACAAACCCGTGGCGGCCATGAATTCCTGCTCTGCCCCACGCAATCTGGTCTCGACATGGATATTGAAGTTCCACAGGACAATAAGCCTGGGAGATTGCAAAACCAGATCTGAGACCAGAGCGGCTAGAACAGATAGGGGTGCTGCTATGCAGTAGGGTGCCTGGTACACTAGAAGAATCCCCAATCTGTCCCAGGCTGGACCCCCTGGTCCATCAATGACCAAATCAAACACAAGATAGAGGACCTCTATCCTGGACACAGTCTGCACTGAAAACCTCTGAGTGGTCAAACATACCTTTTAAATGATGGCTACACCCAGCCCTCCCGCCTGGGCTGGTGCTAGGCAGAGTACCTGGTTGGAACAAGGTCAACCAAGATTGGCCCCAGGATCATTAGTCCCAGAATGACATGTACATCTAAACGCTGCATTCAGTGATTATAATCCTGGGATTACACCTCCCCCCGCCCCCCCTTTTCGTGGTTTTGTAAAATCCAGTTGTTAAATAACACTGGGAATAGGTCCATCTAAACAACTATCTTGGGATAGTTGGAGTCCAAGGATGTGACATTTCAATCCCAGAAACCATGCACAGAGCATGGACAAAAAGCAGCATGGGCTTGATATTCATACAGATATTCTCATACTGGGATAACAGCAATGTACTGCTCATTGAACTATCATGGGATGGATTTCAATATAGGATAGAAATGTCCGTGTAAACAGGTACCACTTGTAATTCCTGGATAACAACTCCGGGATTATTTTCTCCTAATCCCAGATGAAGGATCCGTGTAAAAACACCCTAAGTCTTTACCCAGGGAGAATGATTCTTCTCCCAGATATTGATCAAAACACTTGTTCAAAGGAGCCTGAAGTGAAAAAATGCAGACAAGCAATACGAAGCCATGAAAATTGATCATGCCCAACACGCTGGTAAAATTGAAGTCACTTATCTTTGAGAATTCCATCCAGCCCTCAAATTCTATAAAATCTCCTTCCGGAATTACTGTGAATCACTCACTTCATGACTGGTTCATGTTTATAAAATATAGTACGGATGTCATCAAAAACTGCATCAGAGTAGGAATGTATTTTTATGAGCATCCAAATCACAAAGTTCCGCATGAGTTAAGTCCGCACCCTTTTATTTTTTCTATTCTTTAACGTACAATAAGCACTCTTAGCAGCTTGCAGCGGGGATGCAGCTGGTGCTCCTTGATTTATTGTCCATTTAATTGAATTCACTAACAGTGACCCTTTTTATATTTGACAACAAAGACAACAGTTAAATCTTGGTTGCCTTTGATTGCCCCTAGTTTGACTGCAGCTTGTGGTGGTCAAGTGTTGTTTGGTCGCCATGTTCTGCTATGCCTCTGTATGAATAGATGGGTGGACATTGGTTGGAGTTGCAACTGGTGTTCTCTCCCAACCTTTCCATGATGTTGGCTTATGGTCATGAACTGTGTTGGAATAGCTGATAACGATGGTTATGATGCTGTTGTGGAAAGCAGCGTGATGTAGTAGAGGACTTTGCACTAGGCAAATCATGTTGTCTGAGTCCGGGCTTCAGCTAACTACAATACTTCCCTTGATATTCATCCTCACAACATCCCTGCAAGATAGGTTGCTATTATTATTTCCATTTTACAGATGGGGAACTCAGGTAAAGAGATAGTAACTACTCTCAAGGCCGTCCAAGGAGTCAATGGGGCCGATCCACGTAGGTATGCATGTTCAAACTACGTGCATCCCCAGCACGGGGCCTGCAGCGTGTGTGCAAACTGCATGACTGCATGCAGGGCATGGGATCAGCCCTTATGGCTGAACATGGCTATGAGTCCAGTTCTCCCAATTCCAAGTCCTTCACTCTAGCCACTGGACCACACTGACTCTATATGCAGTTATGCAGTCACATTATTATTAATTTTATACAGGGACATGAGTTCACTGCATCAAAACATCTTAAATTCTGCAACCAGTCAAGCCAAATTCCGCAAATTCACTGCGAACATTAACATTTGCATTTTTAGCTTGATTTGCAAAATTATGCAACAATTTATACATGTGCTTACCAGCATACTTTTCAACAGGTTTGACATAAAATCACAACTTTGTTAATCAAAGGCCCCTCAAATCCTCTGGAATTTCAGCCCCCCAGAACTCCCACCTCATGTTAAAGCTCCAGACCTTCCTCGCCAAAACATAGGGCCCTAAGACCCGCCCCCCTCCACATAATTCATCTCTCAGGGGCCTATTCACCACAGGGATCATGGTCACACCTTCCTGACAGACGGCAGCTGCAGCAACCGTTTTAGTTTGGGGTCCGGCAGCAGGTTTATGCCTGAGCTGGGATTTAAAGATCCTGCAGACAGTTCCCACTGCAGTTTCACTGCAATTTAAGCCTGACCCTGTGAAGATTGGCTGATTCTGCAAAAACACTGCAAACTGCAGCGACACAGTCAACGTGGGTCCCTGATTTTATAGCACCACCAATATGTTTGGTGCTGTTCAATCTTAGACTACTACATGCACCTCTACATGGGACTGCCCTTTAAGACTGTTTGGGACCTGCAGTTAGTGAATAATGTGGCAGCCCGCCTCTTGACAGGAATAGGTCACCAGGATCACATTACACTGGTGTTCCAGCGTCTGCACTGGCTGCCAATAACATTCTGGGCACAATTCAAGGTGCTGGTTTTGACCTATAAGGTCGTAATTGGCTTGGGCCCTACATATCTAAAGGACCACCAGCACCTTCCTTCTTATGTCTCTCTGCACCCTCTAAGCTAAGCTGGGATAAGTAAATAAGTCTTCAGGTGCTTTTTTAAAGATGAGGAGAGAGAAACTAAGATGGACAGTTGTCTTAAACAACCACAGCAATGTGCCTGTCTGTCAGTCGCCGCCACCACTGCCTGGTGCGGCGGCCCCCCCCAGGTCACAGGAAACCCCTTACCGGGTCCGGCAGCGTCCCGCCGCCTCCAGCCCAGGTGCCCCCAGCCGAAGGCGCCCGGGGCGAAAGCGGCGGGGAAAAAGCCTCTGGAGGGGCGGAAGCCACGGAAGAGCCCCGCCCCCCGTGTGTGCCTGGAGGCGCGCGGAGCCAACAGTACTAAGGCCGGCACTGCAAGGGTAGCAGTGCCGGTAAACAGAGCGACAGCCCCTGGAGAGACTGGCCCCCCTTAAAGCTAAGTGTGGAAATTGACTATTGTGGTTGCAATATTGCCATGTGTGTGTCCCCTATCCTTGTGCCCTTTTGTGACAGCAAGTAGAGTGTGTGTTTCTCCCCTCCTGAGTTGTTTGGTGTTTGTGTAGTCCTCTGCCCCTTACCCCAGATTAATTGAGAGAGGTGAGTGAGAGCCTGCAGGCTCGCGCGGTTGGGCCTTTCCCTCTCCCCTGGGATCATCCCTTCCCTGCCTCTTGAGAGTGTGTGAAAACCCCGTGAACCTTAACTGTGGACCTTGGGACCCCTTCCCCTGTGGACCTGGCACTTCCCTCACTAGCCCTCCTTGCCAAATCCCTGACGAGTGCAAGTGGTGAAGCTGAACCCCCTTCCTTATTCCCCAGCTCTGTGCCCTATGATGATAGGGGTCAAGATTCAGAGTGCGTAAGCACACGAACAGACCCAAACACTATCCTGACATGCCTCCTTTCCTCGCATTACGCTAACAGAGCTCTCCCGTGTGCGAACGGTGTGAGTGGGTGGTGTTTCCCCCCTTCCTACCCCCTCCCACCTGACACTGTCACAGAACAGCTGCAACAATAGACAGGTGCCTGCTCCGGGCCCTGCAGTCTAGGCTGGGGCGAACATAGGGAGAGACAGAAATAGAATAGATACATTCTCATTTTACAGATGGGGGAACTGAGGTTGAGAGTGTGACTTGCCCAAGGCCAGCTAGTGAGTTTCTGGCTAAAAGAAGATTCGAGTCTCCCAGGAGTAAGGTCACTTGTACATGAAATGGGAGGTGGGGCGCGGGGGTGGGGGGCGTGGGGACCAGCCGGCGGGGAATCACGAGAATCTCCACTCATATGCGCAGGGTTGTAGTCCATTACTGGCACAATTCCCCTTGCTGGATTTTGAGCCCTGTAATCCATGAGAGGAATTGCACCAGAAATGGGCTCAAACCATGCACACGGAAGCAGAGCTTCCTGTGGTTCCTTCCCCCTGGTGTGATTTCAGTTCGCACTAGTCCTTCCCCCCCCCCCCACCCCTTTCTTGTGTACAAGTGGTCTAAGTCCAGCACCTTATCTACTAAGCTACACTGGTTCATGGTGATCTAAGTGGTTATAGCACTATAGAGGAGTTACCGCGCTCCCATGTTCTGACATGACCACTGATTTAGCTGGGTGATGACCTTTGCCCATTCCCCTGGGGAATTTATTTATTTATTTATTTTATTTATTTATTTTAATACATTTATACCCTGTCCCGCTAACAAATTTCCAATAAAACAACCTTAAAAATATTTTAAAACAGTCATTAAAAAATAATAATCTTACAAATAGAAACAGGGAAAGGACAAAAATAATAAAGAGTAATAGAGAAGGGTGGGAGGATAAAAACCCACTAACCCACCCTCCCCAAAGGCCTGGCCGAACAGCCAGGTTATACAAACTCGCTGTAAACAATTTAGCTGTGGATCAGAGTAGGAGACAATACAGATCCTTAATGATCCACGGACATCAGATGGCATGACAGTTCTTCTCTGTGGACTTCCTGCACAGATAATTTATATCACTGGGATAGAGGTGTGGGTGGGAGGAGAGTGGATGGAATTGGCCATTTACCCCTTCCTTTCAGGGCAAGTTGTGCTTCTCAAGACAGACAAAATAAACTTCCTCTGTGATTTTCTAAGTGATGGGAGTTTGGGACATTGCCTAACCCTTGCATGGTGTGGCCCAGCCGGCATGCCCTCATCCTTCTGGGCCAACCTGTAACAAAAGGGGCTGTGCAGAAAACCTCCTTTGGCCAGGTGACCCTGCTGCTCTCATTACACCAATGGTTGAGAGTCTTCACTGTCTTCTAAGAGAGTTCTGGCTAGGCCTGAAATAAGCAATCGCAGTGAATGCTGTTTCCATTGGAAACCCATAATTCACCTTCACTCGCGTAGTGAGGACACTTACTGGCTTTTTGATAGTTCCCATTTGAGAATCACAATGGTTCAGTACTTCGGGTAGTTCTAATCTATCAGTGGGCTGCCCTAACATAAAATAAACTGAACTGCTAATCTTGTGGTTTATATAATGACTATGTGATGGAAAACGGATGGAAACAGACAGAAAGTGCCATAAATTGATGAAAATACTGGAAATTGAAAGAAATTGATGAAAAATGATGGAAATTGATAGGCGCCGAACTTGACAACAGCAGAAGCACAGAATTGCTTAATAGTGAGGAAATGCAGATGAACAGTCACAAGTCAAGCTGCTGGTTTTGACACACAAAATCCTAACCAGTTTGTAGAGCTAGCTAATTTAGTACCTCTGGGTAATACCTGCATTTTCGAGTACAGATCAGGTACTCGACCACCAGCTTTCCCTCCCCACCCCGTAATTTACATTACTGGTTTTACTTTTTCAGAAGGTTGCTATTTCAACAAGGTTATTGAGCTGGCTCAGAACATTGTCACTGGTTTGTGCGCACACGCACAAACTAGGGATTGGTGAGCAGGTCACTGTTCGGGTTCGGCTGTTCGATTCGGTCTGGTTTGGTTTGCTCGTTCGGTTCGGCCGTTCAGTCTGTTCGCCGCATTCGGGTTCGGCCATTCGGTTTGGTTGTGTTCAGTTCAGTCGTTCGGAAAAAGGCTCTCTGTGCAAGAAATGATGGCCCAAGACCCATGATGGTGGGGCTAGAGTGGCAGCTTCTGGATATTAGCCACAGCCCTCCCTGCCTGTAACTTGGCCCCAGAACCCTGGTGGCGGGTCCTGGGGCTGGAGTGGCTGTTCCATGATGGTTTTGAAAATTGGCTCTCTGTGCGAGGAATGATGGCCCCGGACCCATAATGCTGGATCCAGGGACTAGAGTGGCAGCATGTGGATATTGGCCACAGCCCTCCCTGCCTGTAACTTGGTCCTAGAACCCTGGCAGCGTGTCCTGGGGCTGGAGTGGCTGTTTCTTGATGCGGTTGAAAGACATCGCCTCTGTGCGAGGAATGATGGCCCCCAGACCCATGATGGTGGGTCCTGGGGCTAGAAGAGTGGCAGCTTGTAGATATTGGCCACAGCCCTCCCTGCCTGTAACTTGGCCCCAGAACTTTGTAAGCTGCCCTGAGCTGCTCTAAGAGCAGGAGGGGGTGGGGTAGAAAAATGTTTAAATAAATGAATGGGCCTAGACCCTTGATGGTGGGTCCTGGGGGTAGAGTGGCAGCTTAAACAGATTGGCCACAGCCCTCCCTGCCTGTAACTTGACCCCAGAACCCTGGTGGTGGGTCCTGGGGCTGGAGTGGCTGTTTCTTGATATGGTGGAATGACATTGCCTCTGTGCGAGGAATGATGGCCCCAGACCTGTGATGGTGGGTCCTGGGGCTAAAGTGGCAGCTTCTAGGTATTAGAAAAAACCCTCCCTACCTGTAACTTGGCCCCAGAACCCTGGCAGTGGGTCCTGGGGCTGGAGTGGCTGTTTCTTGATGTGATTGAAAGATATCGCCTCTGTGCGAGGAATGATGGCCCCAGACCCATGATGGTGGGTCCTGGGGCTAGAAGAGTGGAAGCTTGTAGATATTGGCCACAGCCCTCCTGCCTGTATCTTGGCCCCAGAACCCTGATGGTGGGTTCTGGGGCTGGAGTGACTGTTTCTTGATCCAGTGGAATGACATGCCTCTGTGTGAGGAATCATGGCCCGAGACCCATGACGGTAGGTTCTGGGGCTAGAGTGGCAGCTTTTAGATACATATTGGCCACAGCCCTCCCTGCCTGTAACTTGGCCCCAGAACCCTGGCGGCGGGTCCTGGGACTGGGGTGACTGTTTCTTGGTGCGGTTGAATGAAGTCTCTTGGTACGAGGAATGATGGCCCTAGGCCCATCACGGTGGGTCCTGGGGCTAAGGTGGCAGCTTCCAGGTATTGGCCACAGCCCTCCTTGCCTGTAACATTGCCCCAGAACCCTGGCAGTGGGTCCTGGTGCTGGAATGGCTGTTCCTTGGTGCGGTTGAACGAAGTCTCTCAGTGCGAGGAATGATGGTCCCCAGACCCATGATAGTGGGTCCTGGGGCTAGAAGAGTGACAGCTTCTGGATATTGGCCACAGCCCTCCCTGCCTGTAACTTGGCCCTAGAAGCCTGGCATTGGGCCCTGGGGCTGGAGTGGCTGTTTCTTTATAAGGTGGAACGACATCGTCTCTGTGTGAGGAATGAGGGGCCCATACCCATGAGAGTGGTTCTTGGGGCTAAGGTGGCAGCTTCTGGGTATTGTCCACAGTCCTCCCTGCTTGTAACTTGGCCCCAGAACCCTGGAAGTGGGTCCCGGGGCTGGAGTGGCTGTTTCTTGATATGGTGGAATGACATCGCCTCTGTGCAAGGAATTATGGGCCCCAGAACCCATGGCACAGACAGCATGGGCGGCATTGGCACTAGCACCAGCAGACATTGGTTGCCAGGGTACAGAACCCTTGCCACAGATGGCATATAGACCTGGCCTGGGGGCCATTGGCACCAGCAGACAGTGGGCTGACAGGGTACAGATCCCTTTGCACAGACAGAATATAGGCTGGGTGGCCATTGGCAGTAGAAGCAGCTAACATTGGTTGCCGGGGCAGGCACTCAGGTGGCGTGGCATGAGCGGCAGTCAGGCAGACTGTGGCAGGGTTCGAGCTTTGCAACCTGGGTGGGCGGGCAGGCAGGCAGTGTGGCATTAGAGGCAGTAGGGCAGGCAGGCTTGGTCAGGCTTTGAGCTAGGCAACCTGGGTGGGCAGACAGGCACCTTGGCATGGGAGGCAGGAAGGCGGACAGAGGCATGCTTTGAGCTTGGTGGCAAGCTGGGCAGGCAGACAGGAAGTATGGCATGGGAGGCAGTAGGGCAGGCAGACTGGGACATTGGCAACAGGGCACTCAGATAGGCTAGCAAAGAGTGTGCAGCACGAGAGAGAGCGAGCCAGTCAGCATCACATAGACAGGCTGAGATCATGTAGCAATTGGCCGGCTGGCAGGCTTACAGTTTGTTTCCCAATGCCACCCTGCGTCATGAGCTCAGTCAGATAAGGCAGCCGAGGCTGTCTAGTATGAGAGAGAGAGAGTGAGAGAGGGCGGGTGCCAGGCATTGGGAGGGAGGGACAGCACCTCAGCAGCATAGAAGCAGTAGCCCTAGCCCAGATTGAGGAGGAGGAGCCTTGTCCAGGGGCAGTTCAGGGAATCTCAGCAGCGGAAGGTTCACCTTTAGAAACAACAACTGCTCCACCAACTTGGCCCCCAGTCTCAGGCGGTGCGGGGAGCAAATGTCCCCCACCACAGAGAACACCCGTTCGGTGGGGACACTGGTTGGTGAGGAGGACAATAATCCCCATGTCACTTTGAACAGGGCTGGCCACACGTCAGTCTTGCCGGCCCAGTAGGCCAAGGGATCACTGCTGGGATCTCTCTATGGCTGCTCATCCAGGTAGGTCTCGACTGTTGCTGAGGCATCATCGTACTCCCTCTCATACCTGTCCCTGGGCACCACTGCCCTCAGCCATGCTGTCTGCCCTTTTGTGCTGGCCCCCCCAGAGTGGGCTGTGCAGAGGAGGAGCTGCTGGCAGTAGGGGTCCTGCTGCTGCTGCTGATCCTGCTGCTGCTTCTACCGCTAGGTCTGGAGGCAGGGATAGACCCCGCTGACAGAAAGGGGTGGCTGCTCCCACTCCCACCATCCCCAGGGACGTCCTGCTGCTGCTGCCGCCGTGCACTGTCAAGAGCCTGCTCTGCCTTCCAGATCTACCCCACAAGATCATCCTTCCAGAGGCCATAGAGGGATGACTTGTATGCCATGCTGCCCTTGACCCTGGGGTCCAGCATTGTTCCCAAAACATATTCCCCCCTTAGCAGGAGCTCATCAAACCTTGCCTTCAGGCCTGTCTTGAGCTTCTGCGCCAGCCCAACCACCTCAGCCCTCAACTTCTTTCCCCGAGGGCCGCAATCCTGCCCCTGTAGAATCTCCTCAAGACTCCGGTGGAGACTCTGTACCAGAGGGGTCATCTGGCTGATTGTGGCCGTGGAGGAGCTGATGGTCTCTGTCACTTCCAGGAACAGTCCCAGAATGAAGGCCATCTGGGAGAGGATCTCCCATTCTGCCCCATTGAAGCCTGGATTAGCCCCGCTGTCTGTGTTCATTTGCACCTGATGCAAGGTGACTTTCTGCTCCACAAGCCGCTCAAGCATCAGGAAGGTGGAATTCCACCTGGTGGAGAGACCATGGAGCTACGGGTGCCTGGCCCAATCCCCTTCTCTCCCAAGCCCAGAGCGTCCTTCAACACAAGATGGAGGGTGTGTGTGGCACAATGGATGCTCGTGAAGCTCCCATCATGGTCTGCCTTGAGTATATTGGTCGCATTATCGATCAAACTCACCACAGACCCCAGGGTGAACAGTGCACCTGGTGGGATCCACTCCACCACAGCGTTCAGTGCTGCCTCTATGTTTCTGGCAGTGTGGAAGCAGTCCATGACTTCCACCTGAAGCAGGGCCCACCTATTACCCCGCTTCAGGACCCCTCATGCCACCGTCAAATGCTGACTCTGGGTCCTGCTACCAGTGCACTGTCACCGCCAGGTACGTGCGCTGGGCATCCCGGCTGGACCACAGGTCAGTGGTGAAATGGACAGTGGCACCCCCAGCCCCTGCCAGCTGCTCCTTCACCCACTCCTTCAAAGCCCCTTACAGGGCTGGCACCATCGTATGACTCAGGGTGCTGTGGGACAGCAGCTTAAACTGTGGGGCCAGGAACCCCATCAGCCGCTTAAACCCGGTGTCCCCGACAATTTTTATTTATTTCAAACTTATATCCCCCCTCTCCTGCCCACAAGGCAGCCCGAGGCAGCGAACAACACTCAGTAAAACAATATAAAAATTTTAAAACAATTTAAAAATACAATATGTGGGGAGGGAGAGAGTTCCAGGCATGGGTGGCAGAGAGGGAGAAGGGTTGAAGGTGGTTAGGTGAGCAGGAGAAACAAGGGAGAGTGAGGGAGGGGACAGAGGAAGAGCGGAGAGCACGTGCAGGAGTGCAGAGGGAGATTAGGTCCGAGAGGGAAGGGGGAGCTTGGTTGTGGAGCGATTTGAATGTGAGTACCAGGAGTTTAAACAGAATACTTTATTTATTTATTACTGTCCTTTAGCCCTGTTTTATTGATGTATTTTATATTTATATTTTAATTGATCTTAATTGTTTTTATTATTGCTGTTAGCCGCCCCGAGCTGCGTTGCAGGAGGGGGCGGGATACAAATCTATAAAATAAA
>QEPC01012123.1:294071-336126 GCA_003113815.1 Sphenodon punctatus | reverse complement strand
ATAATAATGGGTGACTTCAATTACCCTAATATTGATTGGGGGAATCTTTCCTCGGGGCGGGACATGGAGGTCAGTTTTCTGGATGCCCTAAATGACTGCTTCCTAGAACAGCTGGTTCTGGAACCAACGAGAGGAGGAGCTATTCTAGATCTAGTTCTGAGTGGCACGCAGGACCTGGTGCAAGGAGTAACTGTGATGGAGCCACTAGGCAATAGCGATCATAATATGATCACATTTGACATAATTTCTGTAGGGAGAAAAACAAACAAAAGTACAGCAGTAGCATTTAACTTTTAAAAGGGAGACTATGGGTGAAAACAGATATGACGCTAACCACCCTTTAACCACCCTTGGTGGTTATTTATGCATGTTGCAGGGCTGTATTGGTGTAGGGCACCAATACAGCCCTGCAACATGCATAAATAACCACCAAGGGTGGTTAAAGGGTGGTTAGCATCATGTCTGTTTTCACCCTATGACAAAATGAGGAAACTAGTTAAAAAGAAACTAAAAAGCTCAGTTGCAAGGGCTGCAGGTTTGCAAGAGGCGTGGAGACTGTTTAAAAGCACCCTTCTGGAAGCCCAGATTAAATGCATCCCGCAAGTTAAAAAAGGAAGCAGGAAGACCAAACGTCTTCCACTGTGGTTAAATGGGGAGGTGAAGGGACCTATTAGAGCCAAAAATGCATCCTTTAAGAAACGGAAGGCTAGTCCCAATGAAAATAATACAAAAAACTGGCAACGTAAATGTAAAGTCTTAATAAGGCAGGCCAAGGGAGATTTTGAAGGGAGGCTTGCTAAAGAGGCAAAAACAAGCAACAAAAACTTTTTCAAATACATCAGGAGAAAGAAGCCTGCTAGGGAGTCAGTTGGGCCATTAGATGACAAGGGAGTAAAAGGAGCGCTCACGGAGGATAAGGACATTGCAGAGAAGCTGAATGAGTTCTTTGTATTGGTCTTCACTGCGGAGGATTTTGGGGAGGTACCCACACAGGGTCCTTCCTTTTGTGGGTGAGGAATTGGAAGAGCTGTTACAAATCATTGTGACGCTGGAGGTTGTTCTAGGGCAAATTGACAAACTGAATACGTAGAGGTGGGAATACCGATTCTCCTGAGATCTGATATTGCCGGTGTTTGGCAGTACCGGATTTAAAACCAAGATCTGATATTTCAGGCTTGTACCTGTTTTTTGCATTGGTCTCGGATCTCGTTTTTTTTTTAAAGGATTTTTTGGCAGTTGGGCACAGGTTTTGTTTACCACTTGTTAAATCCCTCCTTGCCCCCTCCCTGTGTAACAAACTGTTACATTTGCTGCCTTTTTTTTAACTTCCTGCTTTGCATTGGTTCCTTTTTTTTAATTCAAGGCATTCAATCCTGAAGGTTCCCTAAGATTTTTAGAGGGAGTAGGGATGTGATTGGGAGTTGACACTTGGCTGAGCTCAGCTGGCCAACAGTAACTTTGATTTTTTCCCCTCCTTTTCTGAACTTCTGGAGCTTTGGCTTGGAAGGCATTTCTACAGCAGGCTTGGCATCGTGAAGGACTGCCACATTCTGCTGGAGGCGTGCAAGCATGTGACTGTTGGTAAGTTTAATGTTTTCTTTTGGGGCTTTAAGTTATTTTATTAGGGAGCCCCTGGTGCCCCTTAGCAAGGGTTAGGGAAGGAAAGGAATTTAATGGGAAGCCAGTGGGATCCCTGTGTGTGTGTGTGTGTGTGTGTGTGCGCGTGCAGTCCATGAGGCCAAGCCATGTTGGAGTATGCAGGTGGAGGCTTTGAACTTGAAGTTCTGCCCATGGGGGAGGGGGAAATGTGTCTGGCTCCTCCTTAGTGGTGGGTTTGTGTGTGCCATCCATCTGATGTTTGGGGATGGGGGTGCCCCAAGAGAGTGGTTTTGTCCTGGCCTGTTTCCTTTTGGGGGATGTGGTAAATAAATGATGTATTTGTGTGTTGGTGGGGTTGCCCCAAGGTTAATGTTTTGGTGTGTTCTTTTTTGGTCTTTTTGGTTTGATTTTGGGGGGAGTTCATTTTGGGGTGATGTGGTAAATGTATTTTTGTGTGTGGGTTGACCCAAGGTGGTTGTTTTAATATTTTGGTGTGGACTTTGGTTTTTTCATCTTTTTGGTTTGGTTTGGCGAGTTTCCTTTTGGGGGCATGTGGTAAATGTATTTTTGTGTGTTGCGGGGGGGGGGGGGCGTTTGCCCCAAGGTTGTTGTTTTAATGTTTTGGTGTGGACTTTGGCTTTTTGGCCTTTTGGTTTGGTTTGAGGGGGTTCCTTTTGGGGGCATGTGGTAAATGTATTTTTTTTGGGGTGGGGGGTTGTCCCAAGGTTTTTGTTTTAATGTTCTGATGTGGACTTTGTTTTTTGTTTGGTTTTTTTTTGGGGGGGGGGAACTCCACACCTGTGGAACTCCACACCACTGTGTGTCCTGCAGGAGTGTGCGTGTGACGTGCATGCTGCTTGCTTTGGTTGCTGTTTGCTGCCGGGGTTCTGTCCCGGTGGGGGTGGGGTGCCCCAAGGCTAGATGTTTGGGGAGTGAACTTGGGGTGCCCTGAGAGTTTTGGCTGCAGCGTGTCATGGTTTGTCTTGTGGAGGTGCAGGTTTTCAGTGGGGGGGCGTATTTCCAGGTACTGCCTCCTTGGGTACTGCTTGCTTCTTGTCAGGTCATGCCCTGCCCTGGTATGGGGTACCCCCCCAGGCCAGAGCTGACCCATTAACCTGTGGAACTCCACGCCACTGTGTGTCCTGTGGGAGTGTGCATGTGACGTGCGTGCTGCTCGCTTTGCTTGCTGCTGGGGTCCTGGTGGGGGTGGGGTTCCCCAAGGCTAGATGCTTCGGGAGTGAACCTGGGGTGCCCTGAGACTTGTTAAAATGAATTTTCTTTTCCAAACCCAAGCCAGTGGAGCAGTAAGCGCCTTTTGGTGATTGTCTGTTGGCAACGTGTCGGACGTGACGCACGAGTAGCCAGCTGCCGGGTAAGTGACACCCCTTCACCACACCCCACACCCTTCCGCACCCACACCAAGTAACCACTTTAGCCCCGCACCCACCCACAGTTCTCCACCCCACACCCTTCTCCACCCCCACCCCCACCTGTATCCCCACACTCTTCTACAACCAGCCCCCCCTTTAGCCCCCCACCCCCTTCACCCCACCCCCAGTTGTTAGTTGCTTTCTATTCCCCAGTTGCTAGTTGCCCCCCTCACACACACATCATCCTCTGTTGCCAGTGGTACTCTCTTTGTTTTTACGGCTGATATGAGTGGTCAAGGAATGAAGAGACCTACCAGGAGTGGGAGTGCTGGGAGAGGCCAGCCTCTTCCTAGGCATCCCACTCAGTCTGGCATGGAGACACCTAGGGCCACCTGTGGCCCCCACCTCTCACACACCAGCTTCAAGCGCATCCAAACTGACAGGCTCTGGATGTGTCTTGAAGGCTCCAAAGAGGCTGGGATGGGGGGAGGGTGCTTCCTCCTCCCTGGCACTCCCTAGAAGATTTTTTCTTCCTCTGCTAGTGCAGTGGTCCGTCCANGGAGGGTGTTTCCTCCTCCCTGGCAGTAAGAAGAAGATTTTTTCTTCCTCTGCTAGTGCAGTGGTCCGTCCACCAGCTACCTCCACTGCTGCTGCTGCTGCTGCTGCTGCTGCTCCTAGTGCACAGCTTTCATTTGCGCAGGCTCTTTCCCTCATGCAGAAACCTGCTTCCCCGCCCTCACCCCATTCAGACACGAGCCTAGCGCACTGGCTTCTCTGTCCTCTTTTCTAGCCAACACGCACCCTAGCGCACCAGCTCTGGCCCCGCCCACCACACCCACACACTCTGCTGTGCCAGCTGCCACCACCCCTCCCGCAAGTGTTAGGACCACTACCTTGGAGAGGTTGACCACCATTCGTACTGCTCCTGCCCTCCCAGGAACGAAGAAGATCACATCCTGGGTGTGGTCTCATTTTGATATCTGGGTGGAAGATCCCTCCAAGGTAGTGTGCATGCACTGCACAGGCAAGGTCAGTCAGAGTGGCACAGATCCCACAAGATATGGAACCACTGGCCTTCACATGCACTTGAGATGGCACCACGGGAACATTTGTGATCATATGGAGTGCCGTTCCAAGCGCCAATGTGGGGAGGTTACAGTTGCAGAGGGTGTAGATGAGAGTTCAGTGGAGGAGGAACCCTCTTCTACTGTCAATGCAACTGCTACCGCTGGGCCATCTGGTGATGGTTCTACACCCACCACCCAGCCCCAGAAGAGGAGGAGTGCTGGCCGCTCCACTCAGCCCACCCCTTCATGTTCCCGGCCCTTGTCACAGCCCACTGTAGGTGCTCCCTGGGAAAGGAAGATGCCATTTGCACCTAGCCACCCTCGGGCTGTGGCCATCACCCAGGCGAAGACTCAGGTGTGTGTGCTTGGCTTGGTTACAGTCAGGTTGCAGCAGTCTGCAGAGGAGGGCAGACAGTAGGTATATGGGAACGTCTAGCAGGGATTGGGAAAGGCAGCGAGAAACAGGTGGGTCTTGAGGAGGGATTTGAAGGAGTGGAGGGAGACGGCAAGGCAGATGTGGGTAGGGAGAGAGTTCCAGGCATGGGGGGCGGCAAAGGAGAAGGGTCGAAGGCAGTTAGGTGAGCAGGAGAAATGAGGGAGAGTGAGGGAGGGGACAGAGGAATATCGGAGCGCGCATGCAGGAGTGCGTAGGGAGATTAGGTCTGAGAGGTAAGGGGGAGCTTGGTCATGTGGCGTTTTGAATGTGAAAACCAGGAGTTTAAACAGGATACGTTCAGGAAGAGGGAGCCAGTGAAGAGAGGAGAGGCGAGGCTGCACGTGGTCGAAGTGACGGGCAGAGTGAATGAACTTGGTGGTGGAGTTTTGGATTGCGATAAGGGGGTACAGGTGAGAGCGAGGGAGGCCAGAAAGGAGGAGGTTGCAGTAATCAAGGCGAGAAATAACCATGGCATGAACAAGGGTTTTGGCCGAGGAGATAGAGAGAAAGGGGCGGATCCGAGCAAAGTTATGGAGGGCGAATCAGCAGGATTTGGCAACCGAGTCAATGTAAAGTTTAAAAGAGAGATGCGTGACAACGATGAAGCCCAAGATATGGGCTTGGAGAACCAGATGGATGGTGACTCCATCGATGCAGATGGGCTGGTTTTATCTGTCTATCTATCTATCTATGGGATGGGGGGAATCAAACAACACAAGGTTTCAGTTTAAGGTTTAAGTTTTTTTTCAGTACAAAACTGAAATGAAACTTAAAGCAAACTAATAATCCTACTCTAAATGAAAAAACAGGGGAAGGGAAGGGAATCTGGGATGGAATATATGGGAGAGGGAAAGGATTCAATGGAGGGAGGGAGGAAGGAAGATTGAACACAGGGAGAGGTAAAAACAAAAATAACCACTTAAATCTATCTAAGCTAAGCTAAATAAATGAATGAGAATATGGGGGTAGATGGGTTGGATAGGTGAAATGGGAGGAGGATGGCAATGGATTGGGCAGCTGGGAAATGCTGGGAGAGGGAGCCTTCTGAAACGCCTGCTGTTCAGGAACAGTGACTAGCTCAGAAGGTGTTGGGAAGGGGGGAGGCAATCAGTTTTATTTCTTGCAAGCCTCTCCACCTCTGGTGCCTGGAAGTCTGCTCCTCAGTGACTACCTCTCCCTGTCACATTTGACCTTCCAGTGACCCTTTTTTGCCACCCGAACCGACCGAACCGTTTGGTCATTTCGATGTTTGGAATTGAGTTCGGTTTGGTCAGTTTGTGTTCGGATTTGTGTTCAGTCGTCCGAACAGGCCGAGTTTGGGCTGAACTCCGAACTTCCAAACCGCGTTCGCCCACCCCTAATGGTCTTTCTCAAGACCAACCTTCCCCTTCTTGGGTTCATGGAGGGCCCCCTTGGCATGGGGCCTGATGATGTCTGATTGCTCAGCCCAGTGGAGATCATCTCCTGCTACCTTCACGCCCCTGCGCCTGTGTTCATCCTGACAAGATTCAGACAATTCCATCAGCCTGCAAATCGGTCAGTGGTGGCATCGATGAGCTTGCAGCAGCAGCCCTTGGTTTGCGCTTAAACCGCAGCTTGGCAGCATTCCCAGTCTGACCACATCAACATGTTATTTGTCTGCCACTTGGGTGTCTGCCAGCTGGTCCCTCGAGGATTCCATTTTTCTTCCCTCCTTCAACCCCATTCCTCTTGAAAGGGCAAGGATGTAATTTTTTATTCAGAGCTCTTTTAGAAGCTTTTTCAGAGCCCCACTCATGTTGCTCTGCTTGAACCCCATCATTTTCCTGTGGAGTGCGCGGCATGCACAGTGTGTGCATGCATGCGTGCACGCGCGCACACACACACACACTCCTTCACCCTCTCACACTTCTCCCAAGAGTCTGAGGTTAGAAACCCCTAGCCTCCCCCGAGCCCCGCTCTCCTCTTCACACTCAGGGGCACCCTTCTTCACCCTCTCATGCTCCTCCAAGGAGGATGGGGTGGTAGTGAGTCTTTCACCCTGAGATTCCACCGGAGTGGAAAGCCACAGCTGGGCAGGCACTTTCCACCCCATCAGTCCCCCATCCACATTCCCACTGGAGTGGAAAGCCCTAGCAGGGCTTTTTCCGTGTCCACACCACTGTGGAGTGGTGCACATGGCTCTTTCAACCTCATCAGCTAGCCCCATACACACACACACACACACACTGGAGTGGAATGCCCCAACAGGGCCTTTTCCACCTCATCAGCCCCCCATCCCATATGTGTGTGCGCGTTGCCGCACACACACGCACACACACGCACACACACGCACACACACTAAACATTTGCCCGCCCCCACCCCCAGGAAGAGGTACAGTGGGCTTTGGGAGGGCGGAATGTCTTCCTGGGGGTGGGGGCACCCCCCCACACATGAGTCACCCCCCCATCCCATATACACACCCACTGCAGTGGAGCGCCCCAGCGCTGAGTGAAAATATTTTTTCACTCAGCGTATAATTGGGTTGTGGAATCTACTGCCAGAGGCTGCGGTAAGGGCCAGTAGTATAGCTGAGTTTAAAAGAGGTTTTATATTTATTTATTTATTTTATAGATTTCTACCCCACCCCTCCTGCAAACAGCTCGGGGCGGCTTCCAGCAATAAATATATATAATACATAAAACCAATTTAAAACAATCCATAATAACAATAATATATTAAAACAGGGCCCCGGGATCTCAATTAAAATAATAAATAAATAAATGCGGTAGGTGAGCTAAAACCCTCCCCCACCCTCCCCGAAGGCCTGGGTGAACAGCCAGGTTTTACAACTTCACCAGAATGTCAACAGGCTTGAGGCCAGGTTTGGACAAGTTTCTGGAAGATATGTCCATTAGCAGCTATTAGCCAGACATGATCAGGGAACATGACGGGAGCTGGTGGAAAACAACAGGGAATGGATCCTCCATTGTGACCTGTTGGGTGCTTCTCCCAAGCCCCTGTGATTGGCCACTGTCGGAGGCAGGATGCTGGGCTAGATGGACCATTGGTCTGACCCAGTATGACACTTCTTATGTTCTTATTTAAAAGGAAGTCCAGGCCTTGTGGAACTTCACCCTTTAGTGGAAAACGTCCACTAGAGATGGGACTCAGGGTGGAATTTCAGTTTCATTTTATTAGTTTGGGTTCTTCTGAATTTTCAGATCTTGTGTGTGGTTCTGTTGATTTTCCCCCTGTTTATTTCTCATTGAGTTCAGTGGGTTTTCTGCCACTGAAGTCAATGAAAACAATTTGGGGGTGGGGGGGAGGGGGAATCAATGGAAAAAAATCTGAAATGCCAGAATCAAAAAAGAACCATCATGCTGGAGCTACTTACCATCTGCCACTGCTGTTCCTGCTGGGCTGAACCCTGCCGCCATTGCTGCTCTTCCGGGTTCTCCACTGACCATCTGCAGAGAAGGAAAGGATGGAGGGACAGTGAGTGCAGGGGCTGGGTGGGGGGGACCCATTGGACTGGGACTGTTTTCCACCATCCCCCTTCCCCTGCCCGCAGCCAGAAGTAGCCCAGGGGGCATAAATGAGAGACACCTGCAGCTTTGCCGCAGGTCACAAGCCGGCGGGTACAAGCCGAAGGGCCGCGGCAAAAGTGTGCGGCCCTTTGGGGCCCTTCGGGGATTGTAGGGGATGTAGGGGTTGGGGTATTGTAAGTTTGTTTTTGTATTGGGGATGTGTTGGCAGAGGTAAGGGGGGGGGATGGCACAGGGGAGGGTGCGGGGGAGTGGGGTGTGTGATGCCATTTAATAATTTTGATGTGGTTCTATTATGATTGTTATTTTGGTGATATTTTGTATTACGATTATATTATTATTTTGGGTTGTGGATGACGGCCCCTCCCCTCCTGGTGAGAGCAGGAAGATGGAGGGGGAATTTATGGGCTCCTTCCCTGGTGGCAACAGTGAGGGAGCATATGGATGGGATATTGTGGGTATGGATAGGGTAGTTTTTGGTTATTGTTGTATTGGGTTATGTGGGTAAAGGGGGAGATTATGTTATATGCTTTGTTATGTTAGGTTTTGTGTTAAGAAATGTCTTGTTATTGAAATATGTTGTAATTGATATTTTTGGCCAGTGTGTCTGATATTGAATTTGCATTGTTGTTTTGTAGGTTCTTCCTTTTTTGTAAGCTGCCTCGAGTCGCCATAGGCGATAGAATGCGGGGTACAAATTAAAGGTTGATTGATTGATTGATTGATTGATCGATTTTTGGTTTACGGTTTTAAAACTGAAATGGCCATTTTCAGGCCGTTTCCGTTCTATCCAAAACTAAAATTCCCACCCCTAATGTCCACTGAGGAATGAAAGCGATTATGGCTATTTTGAAGAATGGCATCTTCAGGTGCAGCCACGTGAGCTGCCTTGGGCAGGCTACCAAGTCTTGGGCAGCCTTAGTTCACTCTGGGCAGTGTCCTACCTCTACAATTATACTTGGTCGTAATCAGTGAAGTGTGCCATCTTCTCTGTCTGCTAGTGTGATCAGTTAAATCATTTAATAGTCTCCTTTCTGTAGACAGTGATGCATACATCCTGTGTGTTTAGAAGCAGTAAATCAGTATAATTTTCCTGACACTTCAAATAACTAACATAAAAAAGCATCAGCCTTGAATATTGTCACGCAAAAAGTAAATGAAACTTTCAGAGCGTACCTATACAGCTGCTATATTCATTCAGTATGAGTTACACAGCAATTCCAAAACCACCACCAAAATACCTTCCTCTCATTTGTTTGGGGGCAGCTTTTGTGTATAAAATTTTATTCTGAAGAAAAAAGACATGGGAATGCCTGGGAATATGGTGGGATTCTGTATAGATAGGCCTGAAATAAGAAAACTCGGTGAGTCCTGTTACCGTCGGAAGCAGGGCATTTGCCCAGATTTACATGACGCAGAAACTTACCTGCGATCCTGCAGTTTTCACCATTTTTGTTCTTTTCACAAATTGACCAGGGCTGCTACAGGGCCAGTCTCAAGCCTTTGCCCTGCGTGCACCCCCAGGGGATATGGAGATGAAAATGTGTCAGCTAAGTACAGAGGAAGTGCTAGAAATTGCCATAAAAGTGATGTAAAACTGTTGAAAAATTCCCAGAAAGTGATGAAAATGATGGGAAGAGGTGGAACATGTAATCACCGGAAACTGATGAAGTACCAACAGACACTCACAAGCAGTTCTGAAAGGTCCGCTTTCCCTTTAGAATGGGAACGCTTGCTCTTGTGTCAGCCCTAATGGGAAACTCATGGAAGGGACTGAGAATGACCTGGAATGGTAGTTGAATACTACTAGAAAAGAATGAGTTTCTTTTTAACAATGGTGATGACATTATGAAGTGAACCAATAGAAGATAAAATATTGGTTTTTAACACTTTCTTGGCATTGCTTGAACTTGGTTCTGTTTAGATTTTTATTAGGGATAGGACTTTCGGTATTGCCGAGAACCAAAAGTACCCGATAATGGCTGTATCGAATTAATCCGATATTTTGGTTCTTTTTCGGTATTGGATCTTTTGCATTGGTTTTTTAATCAGATTTTTAACATTGTCTTCAATGAGGAAAACTGCAAAGTTAAAAATCCGATATTGAGAGAACTGAGAACCAGTAGGAGAACCAGTAGACAGAGAACCAAAACTGATAAAAAAAAATGAGAACCAAATTTTTGCCCAAATCCCTTCCCTAGTTCTTATACCACATGCCTAAACATTTTGTGGAGGCAATGTAAGACACAATTATTTGACTATGCTTTTAGCAGGTGGGTATAAGGTTCATAGGGTGGGAATGGTTTTAAAATTGATTTTATATGGTTTTATATTTTTACTGTTTTTTCAATATACATATTTGTCCACACACTAGGAATAAGACACAGACACAAGTTGATTGGGTAAACTGGCCGCAGCTGTTTTATTAAAAAACCAATCACCCTTCATAACCTGTCAAGAAGAACAAAACCCAATTAGAACCAATTAACCAATTATCAATCATAAAAGAAGCCGTGGATAGAATTAGATGCCAATTAGCCTGATCAAATTTTATCGCCCAATTGTCAATTGCCTCCTTTTTCCAATTGACCCAGATTTAATTAGAATGCCAATTAGAATGCCAATTAACTGTTAATTGAACTTAGGCCAAGCTAAGTAGGGTGAGTAATAACAAGGGGAGTGAGAAAGTTAAAGAACGTGCCTGGCTGTTGTAAACCCTCTGTGCTATCCGCTCAACCTCTCACTCCCCGCGTTCAGTACCATCATCAGTCTAACCTCCTGGATTGGAGATACCAATCCAATCCCCCCTTTTCCACTGGACCACTTTGATCCATTACCCAAAAGGACAGATGCAGATGCATACTTCGGGACCGCTTAGATCCTACCCATACGCACCCCACGTCTCTACTTCATTCCAGGGATCATCTGGGGTGCCACTCCCCTAAAATGATTCTCTACCTCACCTTGGAGGATGAACCAATACTCCCCAAAATGCCTCTCTAGGGTGAAACCCACCCCATCCTTTACCATATTGTACTGAACACCGCTGCAGCTACGACAAAAAAAAGGCCCAACACCCACAACAGTATGTCTCAACAATAGAACAGTATCATGAGGAAGTTGAAAACCCACCATAGGGACAAAATTCCTTCCTGATCCCACACTGAACTGGCGACTGGATTAAATCCACAGTACTAGTTCTGGGGTGGGGGCGGACTTCACTCGCGCACTTCCAGCCAACTGAAGAGCTACGCAGCATGCGCTAACCACGTGACCTCCTCCCCTACCAATGAGCACGCCTGAATTTTGCGCTCAGATGTATCCCCAGGCTCTGCAAACGGCAATCCCAGCAGATTGCCGTTTGCACAGCCAGCAAGCTGCGGCTCAACTCCCATTTGGCGGGAACCCCTCCAGGACCCTGTGCCTTCTTCCCCGAGCGGGGCGGGCACAAAATCCCCTGCGGCGCACAAGGCGCCTAGCGGGGGGATTTTGTATGTTTTTATGCTGAAAACGTCCCTGAGCTTCAGGGAAGAGGGATAGAAAAGAAACAGAAAGAAACATTTCACCCAATAAAACTACAGGGAAGGCAACTAATACTGGATGACACTAAAAAGGCTGAGGTGCTCAGTATTTGTCTTGTTACAGGATTTGTACAAAAGGCAAACTTTGTGTCCAGATGATCAACACATTTATTATTAACAAGAAGTGGGATACTAGCTAGAAAAAAGAAGGAATACTTGAATGGTATGGGGTTACTTAAATGGGTTTAAGTCAATGAAGTCTGATGAAATTCAACCAAGAGTACTAAAGGAACTACTCAGTGTAATCTCTGAACCATTGGTATTCCTCTTTGAGAACTTGTGGAGGAAAGGTGAGGTCTCCACAATCTGGAGAAGGCCACAGAATCAGTATTTAAGAAAGTAAATAAGTAGATCCCACAGTTAACTTGGCTTTGTTCAATACATGGCAATTATTAGGATAAATTTCAACATGATCAATTTCTTGAGAAAAGCAGGGTGCTAAGAAGGAGCCAAAACATATTTTTCAAGAATAAATTAATATTATTCAAAAGGAACCATGCCCCTTCTTATATAAGGTGACTGGTTTAGCGGAGGTGGGGTTGTGTTCTGTGGGATGCAGTTGGTAGAACAAATCTTAAATTTAATAAGTCATTTGAATAGCGCAAAGTGATGCATGTAGGGGGAAATAACCCTAACCATACATACAAAATGCTGGGATCTAACTTACGTGTCACTACACAGGAAAAAAAGACCTTCGAGTCATTATGGATAGATAACTGATGTCATCGACTCAATGTGCAGCAGCAGTAAATAAAAAACTAACCATATGTTAGGGATACTTAAGAAAGGGATAGATAAAATGGAAAATATAATACCACTATATAAATCTATGGAGTGATCACTCCTGGAATACTGTGTCCAGGAGTGGATTTTTCTTTGGGATGGGACTTTCGGTATTGCCGAGAACCAAAAGTACCCAATCATGGCTGTATCGGATTAATCAGATATTTTGGTTCTTTCTCTGTATTGGATCTTTTGCATTGGTTTTTGGAATACTGTGTCAAAAAGAGATGCATAGCAGAACTGGAAAAGGTTCAGAGAAGGACAATGAAAATGATCCAAAGCATAGAGCGACTTCCATAAGAGGAAAGCCTCGCAAGTTAGGGCTCTTCAGCTTGGAGAAGAGACAGCTGAGAGGGAACAAGATAGAAGTTGACAATATCATGAAAGGTGAGGGACAGGGAGGGAACTGCTTATTTACCCTTTATAAAAAGAATAGAACCAGGGGTGACTCTATGAAGTTAGCAAGGAGCAGATTTAAAACAAAAGAAAGTACTTTTTCACCCTACGTACAATAAAGTTGTGGAACTGATTGCCCGAGGATGTTGTCCAGGGCAGTAACGTAACTGGCTTCAAAAAGGGACTGGATGAATTTTTGAAAGCCAGGTCCGTTAAGGGCTACTGGCTGGGTTGTTTAAAGGTACAAGATCCTTGACTCTTGGAAGCTTGTGGACGGAGGGCAGGAAGTGGATAACTTCATTGTAACCTGCTATGTCCTCCCTTGAGGCAACCAAGGATGACCACTGTCAGAGACAGAATGCTGGACTGGATGGACCATTGGTCTGTTCCAGTGAATGGCGCTGACTATGTTCTTATGGTAGTTTCACATGACAGAAAAAAGTCTGTGAAACATGGGTTAGAAATATCTACTGTTAGGTTGTGTACACAACAGGCTGAGAACTTGTGCACATAAAATAGTTTATTAATGGTTCACTGTCAGACTGAAGGAGGTACCAACACAGGTGAGGTTCCCTGTGGCCTATCATGCATCCAGTGGGACTGAATCATTTCAACAGTGACTTCCATGAAAGAGCAGAGAGTACACTTCCCAATGTTGCAGACGACAGGCCGCTGAACAAATGCTACAGCCACTGGGCCAGGGAGGAAGTGGGGAGATGTACACCTTCCCACCCCCATGCTACATGAAGCGGCCTACCCCCTTCTCTGATGGACAGCCATGGGTAGCCTATGGTGGTTGCCATGGCTGCCTGAAGCACCACCACTCCAGACCAGGGTAAGTACAGTGGATCATCATCCGTGACAGCTCAATTTACCCCTGGTTGGGCAGCCCTTACCCGGTTGGTGGTGAGTTGGGGATGAGTTGGGGATGGTCCTGACTCACATCCTGGGCTTCCATCACCATCAACCGGTTCATGGCTTGGGCTTACATCTGGTGGGTGCATTTAGGTGTGATGGTGGCCATGGCACCTGGTTTAATATTAAATGGTTGCACCATCACATCTGAATTAAACACCCAAAGTAGTACAGTGCTATCTTTTATTTGACCATCTACAGTTGTTCAAGGTTGAAGTGAATGTTGCATTGGGTATAAAGCGGGGTGGGTTTTGGTCAGTTGTAGCTTAAACAGGAATGAGCTCCACAATCTTGGAGTCAGCCCTGGAGGAAGCTATATCTCCTGGACACAAGTTTTACTTTTAAAGCCGATATTTCCATTGTCTCTGGAGAGGAGAACTATATTGAGGGGCGGGCAGCCAAGGTATCAGGAGGCAGGAAAGTCCTCTTAGTTGCAGCTTTAAAAGATGGTTTAAGTTTGAAAGGCTATTTACAATTCTGAAGCAAGTATCAAATGCTGCTGTTAGTCTTTCAACCTTTTCTTCTCAGAAATAGGTATTCTTCAGATATTTGCCATTGCTGTCATTGTTTTTACAGCTATCAGTTGAGAAGGCCCGTCAGTTTCAGATTCATTATTTTTACTGTCCAAGTTGAAAAATCATATGAATAACTGAGTGCTCTTTATTGTAGACTTTTTGTATGCTCTATCAGTGGTAGCATGGATACTCTGACTAAAAAGAAACAAAAAATGACAAATTCTCTTGACTGCATAAGAATGGAAATAAAATAGATTAAGCGAAACTGGGCTGAAAGCACTGTGTGCTGACTGTATTTTCGGTATGTTTATGAAGATGTTAGATTTTGCTCAAAGCCTCCTGTGTTGCGCTTCAATAGTTCCTACCTCAACATGTGTAGTTTGGGAGATGTTTCTGAAGCTATCTCTGTATTTTACAGTGGACAAGTGTTCTGAGATATCAATAAAGCACAATAAACATGCTATGCCAAAAGTGCCATTTGTACAGATTCCATGGTTGGAGTAGAAGTTCACGGGGAAGATGTGAAACCTGTGGCAGTTTCTTCTGTTAAGAAGCGTTTGACTTCAAATAAATTTATGCTTCCCATGGGTGTCAATGCTAGAGCCCTATTTTCTTCTTGGTGGGTAAAAACAACCATGACATGGGCCTGTGTTGGCCCTCTGTGGCTCAGGACTTTCCCGCATGTTGTATCCCCAATTCCCCATGCTGTCAGATGTTGGCCCAAGACTGCACTGGGATCTGTGTCCTCAGAAAATCTCCAAGGACACAGCCGGGGACAAGGTCCGCCCGTGCAGGCCAACGCAGGCTAGCATGTTTGCTCAGTCCCACCATTTCCACCTTAGGGCAGACTCGAGGCCATCATGACTGAGCACCATGCTTGTTGCCATGTCTGTTCATCATGGTGGGGGGTGGGAGAAGAGTGGAGTCAGGGCTGGCCGTTTGCACATTTGTTGAGCTCTTCACCCTACTTGGGTCTTGCAGGAGCGGGACAGCTCTCTGTCTGCAGACACGTTAGTTCATTGCCCCTCCCCAACCAGGGGAGGGGTGGGCACTGTTTCCTGCCCTGGGCTGGGCTGTGGAGCTGCTGCTGCACCGTATTAATTCAGGACATCTTGAAGCCTTCCCCCTAATGTAATTGTTCAGTCTCGATTACTGATACTTTTGTGTGGAGACTAAGGCTGCATTCAGATGTGCGCTTAATTCGCACAGCAGTGGCGGCGGCATTGTGCAATTTAAAGCAACGCGCACTTCCGGGTTGGTGTGAATGCACCTAGTGCGCACAGAGCGTAATGTGAACTGTTGCAGTGTGGTTTTAAAAGCTGCTCCGAGCAGCTTTTAAAATCGCACTCCGACAGTTTGCATTATGCTGAATTGGTGCATTCACACCAACCCGGAAGTGCGCGTTGCTTTAAATCGCACAATGCTGCCGCCGCCGCTGCGCAAATTAAGCGCACATCTGAATGCGCCCATAATATCTTAACTGACAACTTTCTCCATAAAAGCTTTTCTTTCAGTTGGGACTTTAAAGGTTTTTAAAGTCTCCAACAGGGCTGAATTATTTATATTTATCTGAAAGCAGACCTACGGAGAGAGAGTGAGCAAGGAGAAATGGAAATTGATTCCAAAGCTGTTTGATTGTTCTCTTTGGCTTAATTGAAGAGGAAGTAGGTTTGACATGGTCATTTATCCTCACTGGGCATTTTTTACACACACCTTAAAGTGCTGGTCTTTCAATCTTCTGGGTTTACAAGCCCACAAGTAAGTTCTGGATGCATTCTTCACACCAACACTGCCCTGAGGCAATTCCTGGATGCATTCTTCACACAAACAGCCGCAGCTGTAAACATGAGTGGCTGCCATGGAAATCAAGTGACCACAGCTGCCTGGAGCGAAGCAGTTTACCAGGAGTAATTTTTACCCACGAAAGTTCTGGGAGAAGTTCTACGCAAAAGTTCAAAGAGTCAGATGTTTAAGATCTGGATGAGTGATTTAGACACACAGAAAGTTCAGGATGTAACAGCAAACATCCAGGAGAAATGTGTGTGTAAAAACACCCAGTGTCTCAATATTTGCTCAAAACGTTCTGATCATTCTCATTAAGGAGAAAAGCATTCACCTGTTGATCAACCACTGGCAGAGTTGTTGTTTTACTTTCTAAGTATCCAGTAGCAGAAGGTAAGCTTCCTCATGCAAAGTTCTTAATATTAGGACTTTGGGGGGAAAGGAATAGAAAATAAAATGGAAAATATCATAATACCGCTCTACAGATCTATGGGGAAGTGTAATAGGGTTACCAGGGGCTGCTAGATAAGACCTAGAAGCCAACAGGAATGGATCGTGGCATGGGGGATATGGGGTGAAGGATACATAGGAAAAGAGGGATGAAGAGTGAGATAGGGGACTGTGTGGATGAAACTCAAGGACCCTCTCAGAGGAAGGAGACTGGACTTGGGTAGGAGGTAGGATGGCCATACCTCCCGCATTAATACAGGATATTTATGAAAAGTACATGGTGCGGGGCTGCATTGGTAGCTGTGCAGTCTTGCACTGGGACCAGTGCAGCCCCATACCATGTATTTTTCATAAGTGTCCTGTATTAATGGAGAGGTATGGCCATCCTAGAAGAAGGTGAAGATGACTCGGGTTGAGAAGCAAAAAAGTGGGAGTGGGTGGGATTGTTGGACATGGATGGGGAGGATGTGATTTTTGTTTTGTATGTATTGGGTTTTTCCATTATTGTAAGCCGCCATGAACCCTTTTTGGGATAGGATGGGTTACAAAGTTTATTGATGAAATATTATTATTATTTAAGAATTTCATTATTTATTTATTTATTTGCATTTCTTAGCCGCCCCCTCAAGCCCATGGCATCTCCATAATATGGAATAAGCAACGTACCTGAACCGAAAGACTCATTAAATTAGTCATGTCCCTGCCCTGAGGGGTTCACAATCGGGGTATGCAATTTGTACAGTTTTAATTAATTATACTAAAATGAATGGAGCCCCATTTGTTTTCCTAACTAAGATAATAAAAACAAATGAATAAGTAAACATTTTGTCCTATTGCATTCATTATCAGTTTTATTTTTAAAAAAATAATTTAAAAATTAAAAATAAAATCACTAGGGCTAAATGGTCACCAGGGCCATTCTGCGCACGTGAACCCTTTTTCAAAATGGCACCAATTTGGCCAACGCCATTTTGGAAAAGGGCCGTGCATGCGCAGAACGGCCTTCATGGACATTTTGTGCCTGTGCAGTGATTTTTTAATTATCATTACTTTTAATAAAATTAAACAAAAAAATTAATGAAAATGGTAGAGTCCTTTATGAAAGCCACTGGAAATGAAGGGGTTTTTTTGGTAAATGAAAGGAACGTCTCTGTCACATGATTCTGCTCATTGTGGAAGAGCTCTTTTTGCCGTTTCATTAGTATGCCGTTTCAGCCCTAGTCGATGGAGTATCTCTGAGTAGCCTGTAGGTAGGGGTGAGGTGCTAGGCAAACTTTGATGTAAGAGGTTGGTTCCCTTGCCTTGCCTTCGAAGCAGCTGATGCTTCATTTTGGATATGAAGATAGAAGGACAATTGGTCTGACCCGAGTATGTGGCTATTTTTCTGTTCTGAAGCAGACACATTCCAACAGAAAGGGACACAAGAGATAAGTTGTAATAGGGAAGGCTGGTATCTGGGAGAGTACTGGCCACCCAAGGAATCACCCCACACTGGTTCTCCCTGTTTAGCATGCATTTCCTCTGGTATACACTCCACACTCACGATTCTATACAATGTTCATCATCCTCAAAGATCTTTGACCAAGCACCAACTCGCTGACCTAGCTGGCCCTTCTACCAGGGATAGCCTCCTGGCTGGCTCAAACCCTGTTGCCCTCGTAGGATCTCTTGGGCAAAGCTTCTCCCTGGTAGTCTCTCTCCAAACAACTCCCTCTCAAGGTTCCAACTCAGGCTCTTAGGCTTTGCGTAGGTCTAGCCATGGCCAAGTCCAGGTGTAAGGCTTCCGGGTGGTGGTGGTAGTAGTAGTAGTAGTTATTTATTGTTTGACCATAGGTCGTAACAAATATAAATACGAAGTAAAAGCAAGCAAAAAAGCAATACATAACAAAATACCATATAACGCTTACAAGACATAAAGTAACTGGTATGAACTGTGAATGTGGGTTAATACCTACTATAAAGGTACCTATGAACTGTGAATGTGGGTTAATACCTACTATAACCTGGATGGAAAGGGAAGCTTTCCTGGGCATAACTCATCCTAGGGTTTGTAAACCCGGCCTATAATGAGGACCGCTCAGGTGTAAGGTCACTTCCCCAACCAGGCTTACCCTTCTCAAGGGTTGCGCAGATCAACACTCAACCCCTAGGGGTAATCTACTTTAAATATAAATATATCTGCCTTACCCTTCTCGGGTTTATATTGGCGACACTTGCCCCTGTATGTAGCAAGGAAGAGAAGCAAGTCTTCCCCTTCTCAGGGCTTGAAAGTCTCCCAAACAGGGTTGCCCATTCCGGGGGTTACAGAATCATTTAACCCCTAGGGGTAGTCTACTTTGAATAAAACTGCCGTACCCTTCTTGGGGCTTATGTTGGTGACACTTGACCCCTTTATATGACAAGGAAAAGAAGCAGGCTTTGCCCTTCTTGGGGCTTGAGGTGGCAGCACTTGACCCCTGTTAGTGGGCAGGTATAAATGGAGATTAGCCTTGCCCTTCTTGGGGTTTGTGTCAGCAGCACTTTACCCCTGCAGGTAAGTAATTATCAAAATTAAGGGCAGAAGAACCCAAGGGTTGCCTTTTGAATGTATAGAGACATACAATGCTACTTTAGTCAAGGGATCAAAACAAGTACGAGACAATAACAAATAATTAAAATTATTCATACATTACCACTCGGTCGCTAGAGTACACTGTAACTGGCAAATATATTTGATTGAAGATAACTAATAAACTAGATGGAAAAAGCTAATCCTTCAATTAGCAATACCATGAGGGGGCTTCACAGTCCGGAGAAACTAGTAGTTAGAAGTTCAAGGAAATAAATAAAATCTACCAGCAGTGTCCTTGAAATCCAGAAAATTTTGTCGGCAGCGGGCAGCTTGTGTGATATAGGATGTAGTGTCTTTTATATCCTGAGGTGAAGTGCTGGTTAACAGCAGACATAGCAAGCGCTCTGGGTTGAAACGTCCGTAAACATTTGAATGAATGGCAACAAATATTTTTCCTTCAGGGAATCGTAGAGATGACACGAGAAAAAGATATGGGTGACTGTCTCGACTGCTACGTGGCCGAATGGGCATACCCTGTCTAGGAAAGGAGTTCCTTGAATCCGCCCCTCAAGAACCCGAGAGGGGAGGGAATTTACACGGGCCCTAGGCTTCCGGGTGTGATCCCTCTTTATTCCAGCATCTGCCCTCAGCTAGCACCAGCACTATCCTTGCTGGGTCTATCCCCTTCAAAGGCCGCTGCCCCAAAGAGCCTTCTCCTGGCTACATAAGGTTTTCTAAACTTTTTCTCTGTTGGATCCTGAGGAATTTGTCTTCCAAAAACATCTTATCTGGCCTGCAACCTGAGGGCATCCTGACCTTCAGCTCCATCAATAAGTGTCATTGGATCCTCTCCCAGTCACTGGAATGAGACTGTGGCTGGATTCCCTGCCCCCTCCTTAAAAATAGCCAATCTTTGTAAAATCCTATATTTAGAACGGGTGTCTCAATTTTTAAGCTAATCGTCTCTTTTGCAGTTTAGTTATTTGAGTATAGATATCTTTCTGGAGAAGTTTAATTCTTCTCAAGCACATAAAAGCTGTTTCAAACCTTTCCAATGATTTGCTAATAGAGAAGGAGTCACATAAATAACACTTGCATGACTTGAAATTCTGGGTAAGTGTAAAAAAACAAACCCTCCACCTTCCCTGGCCCCAAGTCTCTGAAAATATGTTGCTTTTTATAAGGGAAAACATGAAGAGGAGGGGGGGTGGCAAAGGTACTAATGGGTCTGGAAAACTTGTCTTATGAGGAGCGGTTGAAGGAACTGGGTGTGTTTAGCCTAGCAAAGTGAAGACTATCGGAAGACGTAACAGTCTTCAAATATTTAAGGAGCTGCCACCAAGAAGATGGCAAGGAATTGCTCTGCATGGCTAGAGAAGGCAGGAGTAGGAATAATGGGCTTAAAATGCAGGAAGGGTTTTTTTTTATTTAGGTATCAGGAAAGAATTCCTATCAATGGGTATTTTCAGACGTTACGAGATCACAGTGAACCACGGTGAATACCCACCTGTGGTTACTGTGTCTCGAACGTCTGTTTGGCGGCCACCAGATGTTCGCCACGGTCAATACCTGCATGGGGTCAATTTGAACCACGCTTCCCGGGCTAGCCGGGGGAATGTCCCGGGAAGCGTGGTCAAAAAGATCCCCAGCAGGGACCAAAAAAAAGTAACGTCTGGCCGGTTGCCACAGCCCGGGATCCCCAGTGGGATCCCGGGCCACAGCACATCCGGCCCGCCGTGGCGGCCGCAGTGGCCCCGCCGCCCGCCTGTCTCCGTGGAGGGTGGGTGGTGGGGTGGGGTGCGTGGAGGGGGCAGGGCCTTGCGGGCGCACCTTGCACCGCACGGCCCCGCCCCCTCCCAGATTCCCCGCCGGGATCCCCCCAGCACGTCTGATATGGTGTGACGGGGTGACCCCGGCGGGGAATGAAAGGGTTGTTTTCGGTACGGGGCCAAGCGGCCCCGTAACGTCTGAAAACACCGAATAAGAACTGTGTGTCAATGGACCAAGTGGCCTAGAGAGTTTGCCGGGTCTCTCTTGCTGGAGGTTTTTTTAAAAAAGTCTGGACGGCCATCTCTTGAGGTTACTGCAGCTGTAGTCATCCTACATCCAAGCAGAAAGTTGAACAAGATGACCACTGAGATCCCGTCAAATTCTATTAATTCTATACCCTGATAATTCTTTCCCTCGTACGCCTGGTTACGAAAGAAAAGGTTACGAAAGATAAGCAGTGTGGTGTGGATGCCTAGTGGTTTGAGATACAGATGCGCTTCCAATTGTTGGGTTTTTCTGAAGCCTTTTTTTGTACTATGACCAGTGGTGATATCATCAAGCTTATTAAGCAATGGGTGGCTGATGTGGATAGGCAGGAAATGACGGCACTGGTTTCTAGCTCCCGCATTTCCCCGCTTTATCGATATCTGATTCCGCCCAAAGGGGGTGCATCATATATCCATGGTCTAATAGACCCTCAATTTAGGAAAGTATTTACCAGTTTACGAATGCAAACATTGGATATAGCTGTTGTGCATGGGAGATATCTGGGAGTTCCCTTTTCTGAGCGCAAATGCCTCTGTTGTTTGGAGGTGGAGGACGTAGGTCATTGTTTGCTGAAGTGTCCTTTGTATAATGATTTGCGTAGCCACTTTCGACTCGCTATTGGAGGGGATTTTCTGGGATCCTATATCCAGCAGCTTGTCTATTTGTTGAAAGATTCTGTTCTAATGAGATCTAAACTGGTATCAATCTTTGTCGTTAGAGCCCTTCACATTAGGTGGAAACTTGAAGTGAAAGTGTGTCCAGATAATAATGATATCTTGCCTGGTGGGGGGTGGGGCGATTGGATAAGTGGGGGGTAGGGTAAGTTATGAAGGTAGTCCTTTCCGTCTGTGTACCTTGATGGATTGGAAATTGTGTGCTCTATGACAGGACCTGTATTTTGTTCTTAGATTGGTTGTGGCTGATTGTTGATTTGTTGTTTGTTTTTTGTTATTTGCATTGTTGATGTTTTGGCTATTTGTTATGGCCATGTGGCCTACAATAAAACTTATTACTTACTTACCCTGATAACTCAATGTGTTTTTTCTGACGTGCTTAGCCATTTGGCCCACCTTGCTGAATCCCGAACTGGGATCTGTCTCGTGTCCCGGTCCGTGATGAGGCTGGCTGTCCTTTAGGTGTGCCGGCCCCACCACTGTAGAGAATCAGGGAGGGGCGGGCCATGTGGTGCGACATGCAGCTGCATGGCCCCACACTCCCTTGTCCGGCCGCCCTCAGGGAGACGAGCAGGCACAGAGGCCAATGAGGCTGCTGCGTCTGATCCCTACCCACGCCCTGGGCCACAATCAGGTAACTGATGTTACTTTTTCCCCTTTCCTGATTGCGGTCAATCTAACCATGGTTCCGGCCATGATACTGGCTGGAACCATGGTTAGCTTTGAACCCCTCCAGGGATTCCCCAAGGTGAACATCTGGCGGGGCTCAATGCACATGTGCTGCCCATCCCAGCCACCCCACGGAATCCACTGTGGTTCAGTGGGGTTGACTGTGGTGGTGTCACATCTGAAAATACCCAATGTTTCAGGTGGATAGAATTTAATTTACCCACCCAGCTAAAATTATTAGTACTTTTGAGTGAACTAATGATTTCTTGCAAGCATGTGGTTAAATACTTTAGTATATATTCTAAATGCTTTCAATTGAGGGGACGTCATCCCTCATCTTTTATCCCCATTGCAAGCCACTCTTGCTCAGCTGTGCAATGAGTATTGAAGTGCACGCTTGGAGCCTGATCTTGTAGTGCAGATAGGTGTTGCACTCCTTTTTCACGGTGCTTAGCTTGGAGGGTATATACTACAATATTATAACCACATGCTGCTGAGAGAGAATTAATTCACACACCCCCAATATGCATACTTTTAGGTGGTCAAGATAATGGAGTTCTTGTGTAAAAGGTACCCAGTTCCATGGATTTAATTTCTCCATAAGGTGAGTTTTGAACTGTTATGTTAAGAACATAAGAAGTGCCATACTGGGTCAGACCAATGGTCCATCTAGCCAAGCATCTTGTCTCCTACAGTGGCCAATCACGGTGACTTGGGAGAAGCACCCAACAGGTCACAATGGGGGATCCCATTAAAAATGGTGTTAATTTGAATTGTAGTGGATTATGCCCTACTAGTCACTTGTTTGTTAAATATCCTTGGTAAAATTATCAGTCGCTAATGGGACGAGATGTCCTACCTTGCCTAGCTTAGTTTCTTAGAAAGCCTTTAGATCTGCATACATTATTTATAATATATTTTTAGAGCTACGAATTTTGGTGGTGCCGTGCTAGACCACAAGAATGCGGTTATGTGCTTCGCTGTTCCCCCGGTACGCCCCAGGAGAGAGAGGTTGGGAAGGCACATGGATAAAGACAGGGATATCTAAAAGCCATACTCTTCAGATAAAATGCATAAATTGCTTATCGGCATTCAAGGCCAAAATGATTGTTTCCCTAAAAACGTAATTGAAATGCTCCCTGAGGCTGGAGAGACAGCTGGACTACCAGTTCCCAAATGTATTTAGCTTTTTTTTTCTCCCCCTTTTGCTATCTATAATTGAATATATTAAAAAAATATCAAGCAGAATCCAGGAAATTGCAGGAGATTCTCTAACGGAAAGCCCATCTCGTCTGTTTCTATGCTCAGCAGTCAAAAGAGTTATTGCAGAGCAATGACAAGGAAACTGCTCTATGTAGAGAAGTTAACAAATGCTTAAGATCTGCTAGACAGTTGGGTATTTTTGGAGAGACAGTACCTTCAACAATGATCTATGGAGATGGGGGAGTTTTTTATTTTTATTTTTTAAATTTTTTAAAAGACAAGTGTATGATAGTTTTCATAATTCATCTGCAGTGCAGTATTTCTGGAGCTGGGTATGTCGGGTCTTGATTTTTTTTATTGTGGATGTCACCTATATTAAGGCCATTTCATTCAGGCAGTTCTTGAGATTTTTTTTATTGGGTACTTATACTGACATCCCTCATCTATTGTTACTGCTAAATTAAATCTCACTCTGACAGCTGACCACCAAGTCAGACTTCCAGGGACCATTTTGTTCTTTGAGCTGATATGACATGGGGAAAGTGTCTTATCTGTGAACATCATCTTTTGTATATCTTTCTTACAAATATCCTTTAACAGACTTCAAGATACTTGAGATGAGTGGGGTTTTTTTTTTTTTCATTCTCTTGACATTTTTTTCCCAGTGTGAAAGTTGTGAAGTGTTGAAAGCGCAGATCTTGCTTGATTAATGTAGTCTTTGAGATTCTGATCATCTTGGCAGCATGTCCCTGAAGATACTTCATATTTTTTCCAAGATATAGAAGAGTAAATAGGTATATCCTTGCTGGCAAGAAATGCATGAAAAAAGGAAGGTGGTCATGGCTTGTTCCTGAATTGTTAAAAACATGCCTCTAAACCCAGTGGGGGTTGTTTTCCTTGTAAACAGAACGGATGAGTCGTTTCCAAACAAATGTGTACCAGTGGCAGAGGGCACCTCTTATCTGAAGAGATGGTTGTCATGTGAAAAGTTTGAGAGGAGTTCTTGATGGTAAACACGACAGAGCTTCATCAAAAAAAGAGGCACCATCATCTCTGTTCATATGTTATGAGGAAATTGTTGTGTATTTGTCATTTACACAACCAAACTACACATGTGGAAAACTTCAGACCACAGTTGTTGCTCCAAGAATGGTGTGTTCTAGGGGGTGAAACAAGCAGGTAAATTGCTGCTCGTGAGCATTCTCACTATGTCGAGCACTGGGACCGAGATCTCGTCAACATCTTCGTTAAGGTTGGCAGATTGTGTGTGTGCAAATGGCTGCTACCCTGAACCAAAATGGCAGCGACGCTATCACCGCCATTTCAGTTAAAGGTGGTGGCCGTTTTGTATATGTGGAGTGATTTATTTTTCTTGCGGAGAACTTGTCAAAGATATCCTGGTGCTTGGTTCATCCCAGGATGAACTGAACACTAGGATTTGGACAAGATTTCTCACTTTTGCAAGATCTCCTTTCAGCTTCATTCTAAGCATAAAAATGAATTGAGGTGCAACTCTGGCCAAGCTGCAGCTGTATGCAGTCATGTTTTCAGCTTCTAAATGGAAGTGTAACTCTACCATATTGGTTCTGGGATTTGCAGCTCCTGCTCCAAAACTTAAAATGTCAAGGGAAGGGACTGCAGCTGAGTTTTAAAGGAGACACAGTACCAGACTTAAACTTAAGAGACTCGCTCTGCATTTAGTGAAGTATTAATGGGGCCAATCCCATGCCCCATGGATCCCACACACAGTCATACGCAAAACATGTGAACCTCCATTGCGGGCACATTGTGCTATGCAGAAACTTTATCCATGCGAGATCCACAGGGAATGGGATCGGCCCAAAAGCAAATACACGTTCGACATTTACAACACAATAATAATTAATGAAATAGAAACTTGATAACTCTTTTTGGTGAAGGGAGAAAATTACAAATCCTGCATTCCGACCTAAACACGTCTATTCAGGTAAATGCTAGGGGTATGCAGAAGGCACCTGTACCATTTTTATTTTAGATTTCATTTACAACCCCCCCCCCTTTTTGGGGGGAGGGTAGTGGTGGTTTGGGAGTTTTTTTTGTAAATGATCCTACCCCCTACCCCCATTTATTTTATTAAAAATTAATGTTAAAAAACTCACTCTGCATGCAGAAAACGGCCAATGGACCATTGTACACATGTGCAGTCCTTTTCCAAAGTGGCAATGTTTCTTTACGTTCATTCCATCCTTGATTGGAATAACGGAGTTCTTCAGAGGGGGAGAGTGGTTGTCCTTTTGGTCCCAAATGTAGAAGATGGAAACAAACTTATTCAGGTGATCTCTTTTATTGTGCTAAACTTGTGATGCGGAGACTATGAAACTGCTTTCCGGCCACATGGGGCTTGTCCACAGGCACCGGCATCTACCAGGGCTTTAAAAAGGGAATTTTCATTGGTGAGGACAGGACTCAAAAGGGGACGACTTATATCACGTCCAGAAACATTGAAACTAGATTTCTGCCGATAAATTGTTGCTTAATATGTTGTTTTCACACCTTAGAATGATCAAATACTATGAAAACAGGACTAAAAGAAGTCTAATAGACATAGGATGTCTTTCTCAAATATTTTTTTCTGTAAAATTCTACACTGAAACTCAAAGTCAAGCACATCATCGAGAGGCCTGTTTTATCCTGTGTGTGTTTGTTTGGAAGGATAATTACTTGTGGTGAATTTTTAAATTACTTGTGGGTTTTAGCCAATCACTTTATACGTTTAAAAATGCCCTAGTGAGAAGAAAAAAACAAAGGCCCTAATCCTTTGAATAATTATCACATTTTCAGTGGTTCTTCATGTGCTGAACGTATTTAAGACCCCAAGAGGTCATGCCTTCAATGGAATGGAAGGATACAGCACTATACCATCGCCGTTGCCACCTAGCTGCTGTTGCTGCCGCCACCGCAATCCCAGTGCTACCGGGACTCCGGATCTGGGGGCTGGGAGCCAGGTAGGCTCACCCCTGAGAGGGAAGGGAACAGAGCCCCCCTGGGACAGCTGTTTCCCCCCTCCATTGTAGGAGGGGTGGGGACGGGGGTTGGCAGCGCCTCCTCTCCCTCCAGGTGACTTCTGGTGGGAGGGGGGATAAATGGGAAGCAGCTCGGCATAGACCCAGGACACGGCACTATACCATCGTTGCTGCTGCCTAGCCACTGTTGCTGCCACTGATGCTGGAATCCCGCTGCCACCAGGCCTCCGGATCAGCACTGGGGGCTGGAAGCCAGGTAGGCTCACCCCTGAGAGGGAAGGGAGTGGAGCCCCTCCCAGGGACAGCTGTTTCCCCCCTCCATTGTAGAAGGGGTGCGGACGGGGTTTGGGAGCTCCTCCTCCTCCAGGTGATTTCCGGTGGGAGGGGGGTAAAAGGGAAGTGGCTCGGTGTAGCTGCAGGTGCATGCCTAAGGGACACATCAAAGGGCCCTTGGGTGCAACCCTTAGATCAGGGCTGGGAAAGGCTGGGTGTGGGTTTTTAGGGTAGCTGGTAGGGGTATATAGGAAGGGGATGGGGGAGGAAGGAGGGAAATGTGGTTGTCCCCCCCTCCTGCATATGTGGGGGTGGGGAAGGGACTGGGTTGGGGAAGGTTGGGTCCATTCCCCCAGTGAGAGAGGGGGGTTTGACCCAATAAAGGTGGAAGTTTCTGGTCTCCCGGTGAGAAGGGAAGACCATGGGATGAGGGAGATGGGTTTTTTTTAGGGGGGGGAGGATAAGGGAGGGAGGGCGGGCATGTGTCATGGATTTGCTGTTCAAAAATTTGCTTATTTCACTCTGAGGTGAGTTCCAGAAGCACTGGCAATCTCACTCTCTGCAGATATGGGACTTACTCCCCTCAGACGATTCCACTCGCTTGGCTATCCTCCTCTACTTTCTACACATTGGTACACAAAGTCTGAGCATAACCCTTCTCGTTGGGCACCACTGTCACGGGTTTGCGGGTCCAACAGCCCACTATCCTCAGTTGGCTGACTCAATTTCCCTCACTTGCAGTCCACCTGAACCAGTTCTATCTCTGGCTGGTCCAGTCCTGAAAGGGGGAGAATCCTTTTGCCACCCAAGGTCCAGAAAGCTTCCCATTTACAGACTCTTTCTCTGGGTTCACGAGAGTTTGGAAACTCAAGTTGCTCAGTTTGTGCTCCCAATATTAGACCACCGACACTTCTTAATAAAGATAAGAAGAAAGTTTATTGATTACATAAGCTAGAACAGTTGATACAGAGTGTCTAAAGAAATGAAAAGTAGCAGAACGCATTCCTATTCTATACTGGGTAATTCCCTATATAAGAACTTACCCTACAGAGAGCACATTCTCAGTCAGTGATGTCAAATGATTGGGCACTGATCTCTTAGTTGGTAGAAAGCAAAGTCTTTCCTCTCAGTCCATTGTTCCAGCAGTCTTCTTGCTAGCAAGCAAGATGTAGATGAGTTCTCTCCAAGAGGTAGAAGGAGATGGCTTAATGGCCTGTCTTTGTCTTGTCCATTGACTTAAATAGCATTTCAGAGCCTTTGTTTCCCTTCCCACCTTGGGGAAAAGCTCAAGAGATCATGCCTGTCTGAGCGTAGGCAAAGCCAGCAGGTAGGCATATAGGCAAACTTAATTTGCACCCGAATTGGTTTCTGAGCATTCTTTCTCTCTGCATTTCCTGGAGGTTTCCCAACTGCCAGTTTACACTACATGATTGCATGACTTGAGTTTTTAAGTTCTTAGCTTCAACATTACATACATGTTTATCCTTTAGCGTTACATATTTGTTAGACCTATAGTCCCATATCTCTCATGTGTGATCCTATGTTCCTTCATGACAATGTGTCCTCTGGGGTTTGGCAGGACAACCACCTGGGGGGAGGAGGCCGGGTGGTATCCACAGCCATTGGCGTCGTGATGGGCCGGGGTAAATATGGTCTCTCTGGGAGATGAAGAACAGCTGTGGGGAAGGGCAGGTGTTTAGTTCCTGTCCCCTACGCAGGCCCCCAGGCAGGTGATACAGGGATCAGGATCAGAGGAGCCCCTGGTCTGGAGCTGCTGCTGCTGAATGCGAGGTCGGTTGACAATAAATCAACAGCGATACGAGAATTGATCCTGGATCGATCGGCCGACCTCGTATGCATTACAGAGACCTGGCTGGACAATGAGTAGAGGTCAATATTGGCTGACCTTGTTCCAGTCGGGCATTCTGTACAGCATCAGCCCAGATCAGAGGGGCGGGGAGGCGGTGTAGCTGTTTTTTTTAAGGACACCTGGTCTGTGAGGTGGTATCCTGTGCAGACCATCTTGGGCATGGAGGGGTCCACCTTGTGATCGATTTGGCAGGAGACAGATTAGGACTGCTTTTGGTATACCGCGCACCTACCTGTACCATGGCATCCCTACACGCTCTAGCGGAATTGGTATCAGAGGTACCTGAAGACCTTGGTCTTGGGGGATTTCAATATCCATACCAATGCCGGTTTGGGGGGGAGCAGAGAGTGAGTTCACGGATGCCATGACAACTATGGGACTGTCTCAGAAGGTTACGAGTCTGACACATTTGGGGGGACATACCCTTGACCTGATGTTCTGCACTGGCCTTGAGGAGGGGGAGCCAGTGGTGGGGGATGTAACGGTTTTACCCCTGTCATGGACGGATCATTGCCTCCTCCGGACCAATCTCCTGGTGCATGTCTGCCCCCTGAAGGGTGCAGGATCAATTCCTTGGATCTGCTCCCGGAGACATATGGAACCAGAGAGGTTCCAGAATGGTCTAGGGGAAATGCCTCCTGATCTTGATGATCGTTCACTTGATGACCTCATTGCCTTCCAGAAAGCTGATGACGGGTTGCTGTGGTTCACGGAGGACCTCTGCCAGATGAAGCAGGATGGATGGTGGTTGGAGTGATGGTGGTGCCGAACTCGTCCTGAAGTTGGCTGGTTGCAGCATAAAGCTAGTTTAAGAGCGTATGCTGTTGCCATATGGGTAGCAAAGAAAGAGTTCTTTGCTACCCTTTTTATGTCTGCAAAGTCACGTCCAGCGGAGCTTTTCCGGGTGGTGCAGAGGCTGGTTAGTCTGGCCTCTCTCTGTCTAGAATTAGAATTTTCCAATGCTCGCTGTGACATGTTTGCTGACTTTTTTGCAGATAACATCACCCAAATTCTCCACGATCTCAATGCTGCATTAATGACAGTGGACGAATCAGAGGGTCAGGAAGCCCTGCCATGTCTGTTGTTGTGGGATCAGTTTCAGTTGGTGTCACCCAGTGATGCAACGGATGTTCTTGGGACAGTTCAGTCCACCTGTTGTGAATTAGATCCGTGCCCATCCTGGCTGCTGAAGGCCAACCGGGAGATGTTAGGGTCATTGCTGGTTAGGGAGGGCAGGGTGCCAAGCTGTCTCAAAGAGGCAGTGGCCTCTGCTCAAGAAGCCATCTTTGGACATTGACTCCCCGGCCAGCTATCAGCCAGTCTCTAACCTTCCCTTTTTAGGGAAGGTTATTGAACGGGTGGTGGCCCGGCAGTTACAGGGGCATCTGGACTGGGTCGGTTTTCTTGATCCCTCACAGTCTGGTTTTCGCCCCAGGTTTGGCACGGAGACTGCACTTGTGGCCTTAGTTGATGACCTGTGCTGTGAATTAGATCAGGGCAGATCCTCAATTTTGATCTTACTGGATCTGTCGGCAGCGTTAGATGTTTTAATTTTGTGAATCAGTGTTTTAATGTTATTTTAATTGTTATTTTTTGTATTGTAAGTTGCCCTGAGATGCCATGGGCATGAGGGGGGTTGCTAAGAAATATAAATAAATAACTAAAAATAAATAAATTGATACCGTTGATCACGAGTTATTGGTGGCGAGGCTGCGGGACCGGGCCGGGGTGAATGGAATTGTTCTTGAATGATTCCGCTCATTCCTGGCAGGGAGAACTCAGCAGGTGCTCCTCGGGGAATATACATCATCTCCCTGGAATCTCACGTGTGAAGCCCCGCAGGGTTCTGTTCTGTCCCCTCTCCTGTTCAACGTGTATATTCAATCTTTGGGTGAGGTCATGAGAGGATTCGGCGTGCGATATCAGTACGCTGGTGACACACAGCTTACCTCTCATTTTCGGGTGTCCCAGGTCTGGCAATTTCAGTGCTTACTTGGAGTTTGGCAGCTGTTGGGGACTGGATGAGGATGAGCCATCTGAGGCTGAATCCTGACAAGATGGAGGTGATATTGGTGGGTAGGGCTGAGGGGGTGGTGGCTCCTGTCATGGATGGGGTCTGCCCCCCTCTGGCTGCTCAGGTTCGTAGTCTAGGGGTGCTCCTCGACCCGAAGCTTCACCTGGATTGTCAGGTGGAGGTTGTGGCGAAAGGAGCATTTTGCCAATTACATCTCGTGCGATGGTTGTGGCGGTATGTCTCGGGTTTGGATCTGGCCACCATCATCCATGCCTTTTTTACCTCTCAACTGGACTACTGTGATGCACTCTATGTGGGGCTGCCCTTGATGATGGTCCGGAGGTTGCAGCTAGTGCAGAATGCGGAGGCCCACCTTGTCACGGGGATGGGCTGCCTTGAGCACATTACACCTGTGCTCCGTACTCTACACTGGCTGCATATTGTCTTCCGGGACCAATTCAAGGTGCTGGTTATGACCTATAAAGTCCTAAACGGCCTGGGTCCTGTTTACCTGAGAGACCACCTCAGACCTCAGGTCTTTTAAAGACCCTTGTGGTAGTCAGGGGGCACCCAGATTGAAGTCCCCCGGGTATGCCGGGTGGCGATGGCAGAGAGGGCGTTCTTGGTGGCCGTACCTTGGCTGTGGAACTCCATCCCGTTGGAGGACTGTCTGTCCCCAGACCTCCCCTCTTTCTGTAGATGTTGTAAGACCTGGTTGTTCCGCCGGGCCTTCAGGGAGGGGGGTGGGTAGGTGCGGTGAGAAGGGGTTTTATTGCCTTGCTACTGAAACCGCTATGCCAATGTTTATAATTTTATGTATTGTAGTATTTTAAATGATTTTATTATTGTTATTTTATGGTTGTATTGTATGCCACCCCGAGCTGCTGCTGTGCAGGAGGGAGCGGGTTAATTTTTAAAAAATAAATAAATAAATAAATAAAATTATTCAAATGGATATTTGATACACTTTGTAGGTCTTTGTGTGGGCATGGAATTATATTTTATGACTGAAAACAGTGTGTCAAGGCAAAAAAATTGAGAACTGACTTAACTGAAGACTGTTCTCGTTATGCAGTGTGTGTAATGCATAGACCTTTCTCTGTATTCAAAGTCTGAAGGACGTAATATCAGTGTACACATTTTTGTTTTATACATCTGGACTTTGTCCTTTGCTTTAAGCTCTCCCAGTACCAACAAAAGCGACATTTTCATGTGCGTGTTGGTAGATTGGAATCTGTGAAACCTGGAAATATTTTTGTTAATCCCCTTAAGTGAATTATTATTTATTGTTGAAGGATTAATTTGAAGCACGAGATATCATGCAACCCTGCTCTGTGGCTACTGGAACAGATGTAGATACTGTTGCACTGTCACTGTTATGTCTAGTAAACGTGACTAAGAATTTAATGGTATAGTGTACTGAATTAATTAGCCAGTAAATGTCTGTAGCTTGTGTTCGCCTTCCTGAATTATGAAAGTACCATGTGCATATCTGATCTATGTTCCAAGTTCCCTCTCAAATCTCTTTCCTTTATACTATAAAATGTTCCAATATTCTCTTTGAATGGGCTAGTATATTTTAATGGAGAACTAAAATGACTTGTTTCAAGATGTAGTCAAGAAGTGGGTGATTTGGGCTATTTATTTTTTAGGTAACACCATGCTGCATTTCAACTACCTTAATGGGACCTAAGAACATAAGAAGTGCCAGACTGGCTCAGACCAATGATTTATTGAGTCCAATATCCTGTCTCTGACAGTGGCCATTCTCGGTCACTTCAGAGAAGTACCCAGCAGGTCATACTGGAGTGATCTATTCCCTGCTGTTCACTCCTATCTCCCAACAGTCAGAGGTTATCTCCCGCAACCTACTTGGCTAATAGCCATTAATGGACCTATCCTCCAGTCTATTGCTGTAACGATGTGTAATATCAAGTGTCATCGATACTGAAGTTGCTGAAATATCTTTTTCCTTAGATGCTTTCGAATGGCATCATAGACAAATCAAGAATTGCTTTCAAACGTGATGGGTCCCTCTGCCACCATGGACTTCTTCAGGTGGTGGCTGGAGCCATCGTTCTTGTTGGGAGTCAGCCCAGCTGCCAAACAAACATCATGGTCGCCAGCCTGGGGAGGAGGCCAGGAAATACATGGACATGCGTCTGTTCACCCTGCCCCCATGCTGTGTCGAGCAGTCCGATGACAGGCAGCCATAAAGACAAATGATGGCCACCATGGAGACCAGCACCCCCCCCGGACTGTGGTAGGTAGAGCGACCATTCAAATGTTACAGCGTGCTTTAGATCCAATCTCGGGCAGCTGTTCCTCGGTTGGTGTTGGCTCTTAGCTCGGGCTGTGAGTGGAGGATTTGTTGATGATACCTGCAGGGGGCATACTTTGAAAGTTGGAGTTTCCATGCCAATTATTTAATATCTTGATAGATTAGATAAATATTTATTGGCTCATTTACATCTCCCTGCTTGCTACCAGATTGTTTAATTTTTTGCTCCTTTTTCCTGTCCTACAACCGTAGACTAGAAGATACCTTGAAAGCTCACAACCCTTGTCCATCCCAGTTCCCTTAAACACACCCAGTTAGACCAATAATACTTACATCATCCTTGATTGATGGTAATCGAATCTGTGTTTTAAAACTCCCAATGTTGGGTACTCTATAATGTCACTTGGTACCTTGTTCTATTGCTTAACCTTTTGTATGGCTAGAAAATTCTTCCTGCCATTTAATTTAGCAGCTTTTCACTTATTTGAAAACTATTACTGTCTACCCTTCCCTCTCTAAGTTTCATTCCTCTAGGTTTAATATGTTTGGTACCTATGACCTTTCCTCATCATTCTTGCATTCTTCCCCTTTATTATTGTCACTGCTGTACTCTGAAGTCTCTATACTTTATTGTGTATCCATTTAAAAAAATGTATTTTAGAGGACTCCCAAACTGGACACAATACTTCACAGTGGTAGTAGACTGGAACAATTACACCCATTGTCATAGGTATGATACTTTTGCTAGCACAAATCCGAGATGGCATTTGCCCTCTTTCTCTCTGACACAATACCTTGTAAGCCGTATTCATTGGTGGACCACTAGAGCCCTTCAGATCCTTCTCACTGGGACCCTCCATTTTGTCTTTGTGGAATTTATTGGTTTTTTCCCCAATGTGTAACACACTATCTTTATCAAATCAATACATTTCCTATGCCAAATCCATCAATCACTAGAGTTATCTATCCTTAATCTGCCTTCCCATGATGTTCTTCTGTCTCTTCCCTGATTTCTCCTCTGTAAGGGTGGATCTGGAATTTTGTTTGTTCTGATTTTCAATTGGAATGGGGCACTCTTCGAACAGCAGAATGGTCAATACTTTGCCCCATTCCAATTAGAATCAGATGGATTTGTTTTTTAAAAATAAAATAACTGCACATGTGCATTTGCCCCCAGTGGGCATTTTATTCATGTACAGTGATGTGGGTTTTGGGGGGTGGGGGGCGGTCAGGATTCCTATTGGAATATATCTCTGACCAGAATTCTGATTAAGAGAAAAACCTAGCTATTATATTTTTGTGGAAAATTCTGTGAAAACAGAAAATTTCTGTGAAAATAACTTTCAGTTCAGGCTTCCTTCCCTCTTCAATTTCTCCATCTGCCTCTTTTGAGTTTTACATTCCTGCTTACAGCATGGTTTATAAAATGTGCCCCACCACCGTGGCATGACAAAAGTGGCACTGTACATTCACTCTAGCCAGGTTTTTATGTCTGTAGCAATGCTCAGCAGTTAACATCTAACTAGAGCCTTCTAGTACCACAGACACACCTGAAAATTCACCAACCCGGAGAATGAAACATCCAACTTGAAGATGATGCAATACCGGGAGAGGGTCTGACTGTTTTGGAGGACAGGATTAGAATACCAAATTCTCTAGATAAATTACAGATCTGGACTGGAAGAAATAAAGTGAGGTTTAATAAATATAATGAAAAATGTTCCTCCTGGAAACATTAAAACAAATGTACAAGTACAAAATAGGGGACATGTGCTGTGTATTTTTTCTGCTGTGACCAAAGGTGGCCGCTGTTGAAGACAGGACACTGGGCTGGATGGAAGGAAGGAAGGAAGAAATATTTATTGTCAGCCATAGGCTATAACAAGCATAAACATAAGGGTATCACCATATCAAAATTAAAACAAGATACCAAGATAAAATACAAAGTATAAAATACAAAGTACCAACATTCAAAATACATAAACCCAGTTTATAAATCTAAATCTGGGACTAAAAAGTATAACCCCCTGGCGTTATAAACATGTAATTATAACAGCATCCCCATCGACTCAGAGCTTGAAATTCAGGTTAAGAAATTAAGAAATAAAAATAGGTTCACATTGCTGTTTGTAAAAAATGACATTAGCACAAAAAGCTGCCATGGCACGAGAACAAGGTGTATCGTGGCCATTTAACAAACAACACAAAAGTAGATCTTCCAGCAACCCATACATGCTATTGAAGAAAGGCCCGATGTATCTGTCCCTCAAATGGCTCATAGCAGGGCAATATAAAATAACATGCCGGTCAGTCTCAGGGACAGCCATGTCACAATGGGAGCACAGCCTTTCTTCCTTTGGTATGCCATGGAATCTTCCAAATAGTCTAGCTGAGGGGAAGACATTACAACGCATCTGCGTAAAGGCTCGCCTATAAGGCCACGATGTCCAATTTATCAGATACTTCAAAGGGGATTCACTCCCCACTAATGCGTCTGTAGCTAGGGGCAATCTGTTGGCAAGCCAGGGCAGAGTTTTCAGTCTGCAACTCTTGGTCAGTGATCCTTAATCTTATCGGCCTCATTGCCCCCTTGAGTCCCAAAGGGGAGAAAATCTCCCTCGAGAGGCCATGCTTAAATAACTCCTCCTCAACAGAGCGACTCCAGGGATCAATAGGTTTAGAGTTAAAAATATATGAAATAAGAGAGTCTGCAGCAGGGGGAAATACTGCCACTTTCAGCCAAACTTAAAAATGGCTAGTAAGGCCAAGGATCTGACGGTTACCATAGCTGTTTCGGCCCGCAGGATTACCTGGTGGGATGCACTTTGGGACTCCAAGAATTGCACGTAAAAAGGAATTATGAGTACCCTCAAGTTTATCCAGTGCAGAGATACCCCATATAGCCACTGCATATAAGAGTTGAGGGACCACTTTTGCCTTGAAAGGCGTAAGACTGGCTCCACAAGTTTAACCCCCTGGGTATAAATGAAACCTATAATCGAATTAGCGGTTTTCCGAGCCTGTACTATAGCGGCATTACAATGGGGAGACCATTCCCCAGTTGCTGAGAAAACCATCCCCAGATATTTGAAGGTTCGAACCTGCTCAATACAATTGTTGTCCACGAACCATCTAATTGTCACTAGGGCTGATGCGGCAGCAGCTGTTACCGTGCCGCGATTCCGTTCCGCCATTTTGGAATTGCCCGTGCCACACCGCGACTTTTCTGCGGACATTCCGCTAATTCCGCCGGCATTCTGCAAATCACGGAATTGTGGAAAAATGGCAGAAACTGCGGAAAAATTGCGGAAAACCGCTATTCCGCTATTTTGTGGCGCTGGCGGAATTGCGGAAATAGCGAAAATGTCATGTTTCCACTATTCTGCGAAGCCTGTGGAAGTAGCGGAATTAAATAAGCAGAACTGCAGAATAGCGGAATGAAACTAGCGGAATGAAAGCCTCTGCCATGCCATTCCACTAATTGCGGAAACACTGTTTCCGCCGGAAATAGCTACCGCTGCGACATTCCGCTACAGCCCTAATTGTCACCGGCCCCATCCAACTACCAAAACCTTAGCTTTGGTATAGTTTATAGTTAGGTTTTCCTCTGAGCAAAATGATACAAATCTTTGGATGCTCCTCCGCAGACCAACCTGGGTTAAAGACAACAAAGTCGTGTCGTCAGCATACAACAAAATAGGAAGTCTCCGTTCTCCTATCTTTGGGGCATGACTGTCGCCCCCCACCATATAAGTAACCACATCATTAACATAGAAGTAAAATAATGCTGGGGCCAAAATACAGCCCTGGCGCACGCCCCTATCCAGATATATATTGTTGGTAAGGGGTTGGTCCAGGGTTGGACGAACCTGGATGGTATACAGTATTAGCATGGTGCAGCTTGATTATTAGGAAAAGGAGGTGACCAGCTATGGTGGTTCTACTTAATTTGGACCATAGGCGTTCTCTGTTAATAGTATCGAAAGCAGCCTTGAGTTAAAGAAACAACAGAACAAGAATCCTTTCATCTGAGCTAGAGCATATTTAGCTATTAAATATCTAAGAATATGTGCATAGTCCTGAGTAGACTGTCCAGCTCTGAAACCAGCTTGCTCTGGGAAAACAACGTTGTTATTATCAAGCCATTTCTGAAGCTTGCCAAGGAGATACCTTGCATAAAGTGTCCCTAGAACAGACAAAAGGCTAATTGGTGGCTGGATGGATCATTACATTCTTAACTGACTAGGCAGTTGCACTGCAGAGAGGGATCTCGGAGCCAAAATATAAACATGACTCAGCCATGCAACCCTGCTCCAAACACATGCAAATGTGCTTCTTCCCAGCTGCATTAGCAGAAATATCACATCCAAAATAGCAGAGGAGATAATGGCACTTTATTCAGCACCTCACCTGGGGTTCTACAGTCGGCTTTGGCAAGTGCACTTGAAGAAGGTTGTCGGCAAATTGGACAGGAATCGGAAGAGAGAAACCAAGGGTCAAAACAAATGAGACAATATAGCCCAACCCAGGTGGGTGTTTAGTGGGTGCGTCGCTCCCCTGAACCCCCCCACCCAGTGCTGGGTCAGGTCATGGGAACATTTGGTTCCGTCCCACAACCTGTCCCGGCTGGGCATGGCATGGTGGCCATCCCACCCCCAGACATGCAGCTACAGTGGCAGTTCCTTCTACGTATGCTTTTATCCTATCGCTCCCTGCCAAATGCCTGGCCAAAGAGAGAACTCTTATATTGTCTTCAGAAGAGGAGCAGGTTCTGGTTTAGATGAGCCTTCCAAATTCCAAACTTTCGAACTGAGTTCAGAAATTCAAACTCCATTGAACTAAATGGAATATTATCTTATAGGGATGGGCGAACAGAACCAAGTTCGGAAATTCGGTTCGGTTCAAAAATCTAGTGCGGTTTAGAAGTTCGGTTCGGTCGACCAAACTGGTCGAGTTTGGTCCGAACTCCGAACTTCCAAACCACGTTTACCCACCCCTGACAATTATAATACCCAGTATTCTCTCTCTCAGTTTACCACAAGTTCTGGGAGATATTCAGACGTTGCAGGATCCAGATCTGTAAAACCAGAGAGATCAAGGATTTCTTAAATCTGTGAGAACATGCAGAAGTTCAAAGAGCCAGCTGTTTAAGATCTGGGTGAGTGATTTAGACACACAGAAAGTTCAGGATGTAACAACAAACGTGCAGGAGAACTGTGTGTGTTAAAAACACCAAATATAATAGTCCATTTTGTAATGTGTGAAAGCAGCCTCAGTCTATAGGACGAGAAGCAGAGGAAACAGAGCAGAAAATGCATTAATGAAAGCCAAATAAACCATCCAGGCTTTTTCTCAACTTCCTTTCTAACCCTGAAATGGCCAATATCCATCTTTTCCTGGCCTGGGACGTTTTGCGGTGTATGCTCCTACTGGGAACATTTCCTGGGGCTCAGCCTCCCATTGAATTTAATTTCAAGGGCTGATCCCTGGCAAGCTGTCCCATAAGTGAAGCCCTCTTTAATGGGTGTGCAATTCGTTTTTGTTCTTTAATTACTAAACCAAACAAAGCCCCGTTCTTCTTAGTAATTAAAATAGGAAAACGGTAGGCCAGGTTAACAAAAACATAGTGTGCGTCTTCATTATAAAAATAAAAAAAACAAAACCAAAAATCATGTGCATGTGAAAAATGACTGCTGGCATCATTTTGCGCACGTGCGCACTTTCTCCAAATAGTGCCAACCGTGCCGGTGGCATTTTGGGAAAGGGTAGCCGGTCTGCACATAATGCGCCGGTCATTTTGTTCATGTCCAGACCAGCCAACCTTTTCCAAAATGGTGCAGATGCTATCAGGGCCACTTTGGCAAAGGTCTGCACACGTGCAGAATGGCCCAGGCCCGGCAACCATTCTGCACACGTGCCGTGATTTATTTATTTAAAAAAAAAAAAAAAAAGATTAAAGTGAAATAAAATTTTAAAATTCCAGCACTGGAAATTCAATGGGTATACCCATTTTTGTGGGTGCTTGTTCCAGTTCTGCCCTGTATATAAGGATAATAGAATGACAATTTTGGCTGTGCAATGCAATATTAGCGATACAGTGTTCCTTGTGTTGATGCTTGCTGACCAAGAATTCCCTGCTTGCTACATTTTTGGTGGCTGGTACCAACAGAGGGTTTTCTGTGAGGTTAACAGCAGCGTGGGTGGCCGTTCCTTTTGTACAATCGAAGTGAAGTGATGGCCATTTAGGTGCCTTTTATGGCTTGGTTGAGAATGATTCCAGGTTCTTGCAAGAATCTCATGTGAATTGCTAAACGTTATGAGGATCTCTACAAGTTCTTGGTAACATTCCAAGATTTCATGAGAAACCTGAGAAAATTTAAAAACCACTCTCCACATGCACAAAATGACCACCAAAACCATTCTGCACATGTGTGGGCCTTTTCCAAAATGGCACCAACACTGCTGGTGGAATTTTGGAAAATTTATTTTTATTTATTATTTATTTTCAAACTTTTACTACCCTGCCCCTCCTGCCACAGGCAGCTTGGGGCGGCTTACAATTCATAAAGACAACAACATTTAAAACAACAATTAAAACAACTAAAAGGAGGAAAAGGAAATAACCCCATACTAAAAAAAACCCTCCACCCCCTCACCCATCTCCCCCGCCAAATGCCTGGCGAAACAGCCAGGTCTGACAACTTCTCTGAAAAGAGGGGAGATCCGGTCCAACCAGGTCTACACTGGAAGGGAGTTCCAGAGCTATGGTGCGGTCACCAAGAATACCCTCCCCTGTGTGCCCCCTTGGAAGATAAGGGGGACCTTGAGCAGGGTGCCCCCAGATGACCATAGGGGTCGATCCAGCACCCGGGGAGTGAGGCAGTACCACAGATAGGCAGGGCCTAGGCCATTTAGGGCTTTATAGGCCAGAACCAACACCTTGAATTGGTCCCGGAAACCAGCGCAGAGAGCAGAGCACTGGTGTAATATGCTCCCGGAAGCCCAGTCCTACCAGAAGATGGGCCGCCACATTCTGAATCACCTGCAGTTTCCGAGCCTTCACCATGGGTAGCCCCACATAGAGCGCGTTACAATAGTCCAATCTGGAGGTGATGAAAGCATGGATGATGGTGGCCAGGTCAGAGCCTGAGACAAACGGCCAAAGTCGTCGCACCAGATGTAATTGGTGAAAGGTACACCTCGCCACAGCCACCACATGGGCACCCAGGCAGAGCTGTGTGTCGGGGAGCACCCCCAGACTCTGTACCTGGGGTACCAATGGAGGGCAAACCCCACCAATAATGGGGGCCACCATCTCCATCACCTTACCCACCAACATCACCTCCATCTTTCTGGGATTTAGCCTCAGTCAGTTAGTCCTCATCCAGTCCCCCACAGCTGTCAAACACCAAGTAAGCACCGAAACTTCAGGGCCTGGGTCTGTTGAAAAAGAGAGATACAGCTGGGTGTCATCAACATATTGATGACACCGCACACCGACCCTTCTGATCACATCACCGAGTGACTGCATGTATACATTGAACAGGAGAGGGGACAAAACCAAACCCTGCAGGACTCCACATGAGAAGTCTTGGTATGATGAAAAAGACTCCCCAAGAACCACTTGCTGCATTATACTGGTCAGGAAAGTGCAGAACCATTCAAGAACAGTTCCACCCACCTCTGCACAGTCCTGCAGTCCTGACACCAACATCCTGTGATCAACTGTATCAAATGCAGCCGAAAGATGTAATAGAACTAACAGGCTCAAACGACCTCGGTCCATATCCTAGCGCAGAATGGACCAAAGCCACAAGTGCAGTCTCGGTGCCATACCCCAAATGAAATCCCAACTGAAAGGGGTCCAGATAAATGATGCGGTCAAGCTGTCCCTGCAGCTGCTGAGCCACTACTCATTCAAAAACATTCCCTAAAAAGGGGAAGGTTAGAGACAGGCTGATAGCTGGCAAGGGAGTCAATATCAAGTGATGGTTTCTTGAGCAGAGGCCGAACCACTGCTTCTTTGAGACAGCCCAGCACTCTGCCCTCCCAAAGGGAGGCATTGACCACCCCAGCCAGTAATGGCCCCATAGTCTCCTGGCAAGATTTAATCAGCCAGGATGGGCAAGGATCTAATTCACAAGATGTAGCCCTAACAGCCCCAAGAACACCAACTACATCGGCGGGTGTCACCGACTGAAATTGATCCCACAAAACCAGACAAGACGGGGCTTCCATAACCTCCAGTTCCTCATATGTATTAATTATGGCATCGAAGTCGTGGTGAATCAGAGTGATTTTATCCACAAAATAATCCACAAACATGTCACAGTGAGCAGTAACTACTCCAAGGTGGAGGGAGGCTGGACTGACCAGCCCCTGCACCACCCAGAAAAGCTCCGTTGATGGGATTTAACAATTCTATGAGGGTAGCAAAAAACTCCTTTTTTGCTGCTCGCATAGCTATGGCATAGGCTCATAAACTGGCTCTATGATGCAATCTGTAGGTTTCAGCATGTGAACAACGCCACCATTGCTTCAACCACCGCCCTTCCCGCTTCAGCTCCCACAGTTCCTCAGAGAACCAGGGAGGCCTGTGGAGCTGTCGCCTGGGCAGTAGATGCCTAGGAGTTGTCCGATCAATGGCCTCAGTCAGCAAGGTGTTCCATAACAAGACGAGGTCATCGATCAAGGTCAGAGGGAAACTCACCCAGAGCCTTCCGGAACTGATCTGGTTCCATTAGACTCAGAGGGTGATCCATCCAAATTGTTTCTGCCCCCTTCTGGGGGCAGCCATGCGCCAGGAACAATGCCTGCAGGAGGTAATGGTCTGTTCATGACAAGGGTACAGCTGATAACTCCCCCACTAATGGAACACCTGCTTCAAGGCTGGTGCAAAACACAAGGTCTAAGGTATTAGGCATGGGCGAACAGATCGCGGTTCATGTTCGGCCGTTCGGTTCGGCCGCGATCGGTTCGTGTGTTCGCGTTCGGCCGTTCGGTTCGGCCGCGTTCGGTTCGTGTGTTCGTGTTCGGTCGTTCGGTCGTACCTCGCGTTCGTGTTCGCCCGTTCGGTTCGG
>QEPC01012123.1:274245-285547 GCA_003113815.1 Sphenodon punctatus | reverse complement strand
GAGGCTGCAGCTAGTGCAGAATGCGGCGGCTCATCTCCTTACGGGAACGGGCTGTCGGGAGCATATTACACCTGTGCTCTGAGCTCTGCACTGGTTGCCAATAACGAGCCGAGCCAGGTTCAAGGTGTTGGTGTTAAACTATAAAGTCCTACACGGTCTGGGCCCCTCGTACCTCAGGGATCTCCTCGCCCTCCGTGCCTCAGAGCAGCTTCTGCGGTCTGCTGGGGGTGCCTTTTTGGAGGTCCCCCGTGTTAAGCGGGGGGCCACAATGGAGAGGGCATTCTCGGTGGCCAGGCCGCGCCTTTGGAACTCCCTTCCGGAGGAAGCTTGCCTAGCCCCCAGCCTGTTGATATTCCAGCAACGTTGCAAAACCTGGCTGTTCACCCAGGCCTTTGGGGAGGGTGGGAGGGTAGGATGAGGGATTTTTTAACCCCCCGCCCTATTTGGATTTGTTTTTATTAGTTGTAATTAGCCCTGTTTTAATATTTTATTATTGTTATAAATGTTTTAAATTGTTTTTAGTATTTTATAAGTTGTGAGCTGCCCCGGGCTGTGAGGCAGGAGGGGCGGGGTAAAAATTAATTGAAATAAATAAATAAAATAAATAAACTCTTTGCTTCTGGCTGGGTTATAACATAACATAACATTTTAATTTATACCCCGCACTCTCTCGGAAACCGACTCGAGGCGGCTCACATCACAACAAAATACATTTCTGGGTTTGTCATCCCATGCAGGGGACCAAGCACAGCAAAAACAACAATCCATAATTTATCATCTTATCATAAATGCCCCCGCTACTGACATTCCCATTCCACCAACTCCTATACAATCAGGCAGTTGGTCCCACAAACTAAACGTTCTATCCCGTGCTGCCACCAGGGCAACTCCACCCCTCTCTCACCAGGAGGAGTCAGCTGTACCCTCTTCTCCATCAGTAAATACCATTACCCCACACACAATACAAACATTCACAGGGTCTCTCGCCTCCACCTCATGACCCGGCCAAAGGGCAGGCCCCTTTGAACGTGTCACTTTGACACACGCCCCCGGCATGCGCCTCCGGCCGCTCCGGATGTTATGGGGAGCGGCCCGGAGTTGACATCTCCAGGCCCCACCCCCGCAAAGGTGGGGAGGGGAAAGAGTCCCGCAGCCCCCAGGTCTCAACAGCGGGGGCCCCCGACCCCTGGCTCTGCCTACCATATCCCTGGCTCTGCCTACCATATCCCTGGCTCTGTCCTAGGCTAGGCTCCGCCCCTAGGCCCGCCGGTCTTACTACCCCAGTGCCCCTCCAACATCAAAACCCACCAGCTCCCCCTGGGATCCAGGGACCAGAACCAGGCACAGAAATGGGGCCAATTAAAAAACTAGCTGTGAATTTGACCCCTGGGCCTGAGGTTCCCTTTCCCTGCTCTAATTCATCTGCCTAGAGCACATGCCTTAGTTTCACCCCTGCTACACAGCCGTTAGATATATCCCCCCTCCCCTCCCACACATCAAAAAGTAATTCTAGACCAGCTTCTAAAGCTGTATGCAGTCAAGAAACTATCTTGGATGAAGGAGCGGAGCTTTTGCTTGTTAAAACTGCTGATTTTACTTAGATCAGTTGGTTTGCAAATACTTTGAAGGACAGGATTAGAGTTCAGAAGGAACTTGGTAAATTGGAGAATTGGTCTGATGGAAAGCATTGCAGATAGGAAAGAAAAATGAAATGCACGCACAAATTATTAGTGGTTTATTTTTATTTATTTATCACATTTTTACCTCCCACTTCTCCATGGACTCAGGGTGGCTTACAACATTACAAAGATAAAGTACAATAAAACACATTAAAATTCTTAAAAACCCTAACATCACCCCAACCACCGACTCGCCCCATCTTGCTGTGGGCATGAGGGGGCGGCTAATACATGTAAACAAACAAACAAAAATAAATTTATCCCCACCTACAGCCCATCAATCCTCTCCCCCAAGCGCTGCTACCCAATCCCCCCCCAACCCTATTGCTGCCTGCCAAATGCTTGGCCTGGGTTAAATTGCCAGACAGTAGAAATGTAGAAAGGAATCTAGGGCTTTTAAAGGGTAAATATGAACCAATGGTGATGCTGTTGCCCAAAAGCTAATTGCTGCTTGGCGATGAATTTACAGAAATTATAGAGCCATGATAGTGACTCTAGAGTTGAGGCGGATGCATTACTGTGTTAAAATCATGGACATTCTGTTCATTATAAAATTGGGATGGTTACTCCTATCACTGTGAATTTGGTAGGGGGGATTTCCTTGAGGAGTGGAATATTTCCAAACTTCAGGCAAACTGGATGTAAAACAAGAAAGCTGCAGATGTTTGAATTTTGGCGGCAGAATGTCTACTCCCCTATGCAACTTTTTTTGATGATCGAGACTTAGAGCATCTTTAGACATAACAAAGTTCGAGTGTAAAAATCCCTAAGCACGTGTTTGGTCATTGTATGTTTGTTTATTTATTTATTTATTTAATTTATACCCCGCCCCTCCTGAACACAGCTCGGGGCGGCTTCCAACAATAAAATCAATATAAAATAATTTAAAACATATAAAAATACAATCTCAAATATTAAAAATATTAAGAATATTAAGAACAGGGCCCGGGATACAAAAATCAATCAATGGGGCAGAGGAGAAAAAATCCACTAGAACCTCCCCCCCTCCGCAAAGGCCTGGGCGAACAGACAGGTTTTACACTGTCATCAAAATACCAAAAGGCTTGGGGCCAGGCGAACTTCCTCCAGTAGGGAGTTCCAGAGACGCGGCCTGGCCACCGAGAATGCCCTCTCCATTGTGGCCCCCCGCTTAACACGGGGGACCTCCAAGAAGGCACCCCCAGCAGACTGAAGGGTCCACTCCGGGGCGCGGAGGGCGAGGCGGTCCCTGAGGTATGAGGGGCCAAGACCGTGAAGGGCTTTATAAATCAATACCAACACCTTGAACCTGGCTCAGCACGCTATCGGCAGCTAGTGCAGAGCTCGGAGCACAAGTGTTATGTGCTCCCGATGACCCGTCCCCAAATGTAAGCACCATAACAATCCCAACACCAATTTGGCCACCCGTTGAACATGCAGTGTGAACACCATTGCATCACGTGGACAATTTGCATGTTTGAGCTGAACACGTGGCCAATGTTGTGTTGAATGATATTGCATGGCGTGTTAGCAGGAACAACATGGGGAATGAGGCAGCAGCGCTTGCGTGCTGAGATCGGATGGTGAGCAAAACATCGATTTGCCCCAAGATGGGCTGTGTGTCTAAGCAGCGCCATGTGGTGACCACACGGCCAACCCGGGGTTCAAGGTCAGAACACACATTCAGACACCCATTGATATTATGTCTAAAGACACCCTTAGGGTGTTAACAAACAAGACAACAGCCCACAACAATCGCCCCCATTGGATGCATGTCCACCTGCCCACATATGTATGTGGTCGCCAGAAGTTTGCTTGCAGCCTCCACTCACCCGCTCCGCACAGGGCTGGTGCCCGAGGTTGGCAAAGTTGGGCATTTGTCAAGGCCTTCTGGGAGCCCACAAGCTTCAACCCCCCCAGCCCAACGTCTGCTGCCGCCGCTGCCTCCCTACTTGGCCTGCTCCTCCCTACTCCACTTTGGCTCTATGTCAGACAGTCAGTCAATGCCGAATTCAGCTGTCTGTCTGGGGCAATAGGAACTGGCCGCGCATGTGCAGAAGCGCTTCCTGCTTGGCTAGGGATGCCTGGCTCATCCTACGCTGAACACTGTAGAGTGAGAGGAGGAATGCTTGAGCCAGCACACTACAGCAACACTCAACAGTCAGACCAAGTAGGACTGGGAGGGTCCAAGTGAAGTGAGTGAGGCAAAAGGGGGGCCCCCACAGAAAACTGGAGCTGGCTCTGGCTCTGTAGCCTCTACTCCCAGCGGTGTTTGGGAGCATCCCAACTCTGCCATGTGGGCAAATTCTGGCTAATCTGAATTGCTCCGCATGTCAGAGTCCCTTCACTTAAGTTGTGCACACCCTCACATGCGTACAGCACCATAGAGTCCTGGGCGAAAGCCTAGAGTGTCTGAAGAGCAACCGCTTCTTGGTGGTGGTGGTGGTGGGGGCATGGCGTGGAAGTATGTCTGCTCCTCTGTGAGGTTCATTGCACTAAAATTGAGAGCTTGGGGGTGAGTAGGAGCTGCACTGACTGAAGATGGATGCCAGCAGGCTAGTCTCATTTGTTTTAGCCCTTAGTTCTGGGAGCAGTATTAAGAAAACTAGCAGTGCTCAAAAATACAAATGTGACCTGAATGGATTTTGTGTGTTTTAGTTTTTGAAAATCTGTTGTACACTGTCACCGAGAATGAGGGTTATATAAAAGGGTTAAGTTCTGTGACATGGACTATAGGGCTCTGTCCCTTTAAGAACTCAAATGGCAAGGTTACAGGAAGTCAGCAAGACTGGTTAGGCTACAGTTTGATTATTGTGTTTAGTCTTGGGCTCCAGGCTTTATGACAGAAATGCATAACTTGGGATAGGGTTCAAACAAGAAAAATGAAGACGATAAAGAATTTCTAGAAAGCAACACCCATGGGAAGAGGCTGACAGAACTGGGCATATTTAACCTTGGGGAAAAGGAGATTGCTGTGGAAACAAGGAGATGGATAACAATTTTCAAATGTCAAAGGATATACTAATACTAGTACTAAATTATTGCACCCCAACCCCACCCTTGCCACATAGCACTCGGAGCTCTTCAGTAATTGAGATGAAGTTCTTGGTGGAGTGAGTTCCACACCCAGGGGCCAACTGCAGCAAAGGGTCGATTGGCCACCAATTTAATGCACAATGGCGGGGTCCCCAAACAGTGGGTGGTTTTCTGAGCACAGATAACAATCAGGGCAAGGTTCCTGGATATAGCCAGAGTCTATGGGTATTTTCAGACGTGATGAGATCACAGTGAACCACGGTCAATACCCACATGAGGCCAAAGTGCCCTGAACGTCTGTTAGGCAGTCTCCAGATGTTCACCACGGTCGATTCCCACATGAGGTCAATTTCAACCACGCTTCTGGGGCTCCCCGCTGGACAAGCGCCGCAAGCGTGACCAAAGAGATCCCCGGCGGGAGCCAACAGAAAGTAACGTCTGGCCGGGAACCACGGCCTGGAATCCCCGGCGGGATTCCGGGCCGTGGTCAAATCGGGTAGGCGCTGTAGCCGCATTGGCTGCGGTGCCTGCCCATCTCCCCAGAGGGTGGGCGGTGGGGGAGCATGGAGGGGCAGGGCCGTGCGGCCGCACGTTGCGCCGCACGGCCCCACCCTCTCCTCGATTCCCTGCTGGGATCAGCCGGCACGTCTGTTGGACGTGCCGGAGTGATCCCAGTGGGGAATCATTTGGGTGATTCCGGGACAGGGCGAATGCTGCCCCGTCTTGTCTGAAATCACCCAATGTTGTTCAGAGTTCATAGTGCAATCTTAAATTCAGTGTGCCACTTTATAGGCGGCCAGTGCTGAGAACATTAGAGCTCCCTTGTTCTCCATGGTTACTGGGGATAGGAATAGAGATAATGGGTTTAAAGAAAGATCTAGATATTTAAAAAGTAGAAAGGAGAGCCTAGGTGTAAGAATAGCAGAGAAGTGGGACAAGTTTACATGGGAAATTGTGATGTTCCCATGGTAGGATTTTTAAAAAATGGGTTTGATGAACAGTGGTCAGGGAGGGTTTCATCGTGATCATTTCTGACTTTAGGGGGGCGTGTGGATTAGATGGCCTTTCAAGGTTCCTTCCCAACTTAGGTTTCCCTAATATATTTTTTTATACTTGTTTTTATTAAATAATTTAGGGTACATTTAGGGTACATTTGGTACCAAATTCATACTCATTTGGTTGTGGACATCTTAATGTTCATGTCAATTTTGTTCCATTATGAAACTTCTTCCGAGAATCTCCTTTGCCTTGCTTCTCCCACTGGAGGCGGATCTGTACTTCTCCTGGACCCACGGTGCCCATTCCTCTCTGCCTCACAAGTCCATTTCCACTCTATTCACCGAGTTACTTTATCAGTTCTACTGAGACAAATGAGCTGCAGCCAAAGCATTTCTCAGTTTGGAGGTTTCATGTCTGTGGTTGCTGCAGTGTATTATTTCTGTAGCCGAGAACTGCTTATGCTTTCTGGGCAGAATGGGGGGAAAAATGAAGCTTTCAGACATTTCCTTTCTACACTGCTGGCTGAACATGAATAATAGCAGGTCGAGCCACTGGAAGGAGCAAATTGCTGCTTATAGCGCTACGGGCATTTTAGACGCACCCGTTTTTTCCCCCCGGACTTCAAAGTCCAGGTTTGGCAAACTTATGCCAGGAGGACGAGGGGTGGGGGTGGGGTGGGGGGTGGATTTTGATGCTCATGCCCTCAACCGGAAGTTGCCCAGGTACCATTGTAAACAGCGATGCCAGGTGACTCCTGTGTGTTTTGAGACCCAGACTTATAAAACCCTGATAAGAGGTTAAAATCACCGGTGTGATTTTGCCAAACCTGGACTTTAAAGTTGGGGGGGGGGGAGGGGAGAGAACTGGTGCATCTAACAAGGTCCAAAGTGTCCCAAGCATTGGCTATCAACTAATTTTGTTCCTCAAGATAATTAGAAAGCAAAAGGAAATGGGAGACTTGCTAAGAAGAAATGAAGTAATGGAAATTGAATAAATGCATATTTTGTAAGTGCTATAGAAGATGAAGTTGTGGCTGACTGACTCATCGCCCAGTCAGAAAAGTAAGGCAAACCCTCTTTTAGCAACGTTATTCCAATGTAGGGTGACAAGAATATAACTGATTCATCAGTTTCCAATAGATTTCCAGTAATCTGTTGTTAATGCTTCTATCCTAGTAAATATGACCAAAGTTGATAGATATAACCACCACCAACCTGTTGCATTCCCATCCCAATGAATCAGTGAGGTGTGAAAAATGTTTGGGAACTGAAAAATATAGCCCTTTGCTAAATCTAATGACAGTGCCTAACTCGATGATGAAAACGCATTATTGTGAATGTCAGTGCATGGGGAATTGTTTAGACAGACTGCAAAGATGATTGCTAAAGAAACATCAAAAGCAATAAAATATAGAACAACAATCTTCCGTTGGTTTTGTTATAATTCAAACATGTTATCGCTACGGCTGTATCAATTCACATAGGGAGTTGCGTTTAATGACAGGTGATTCTTTAAAAAGAAGTCAAGGGAGAAGGCGGTGTTGGATGTTAATATGCTAAACGCTTAGCTATAGGTGCTGAAATATTTTGAACGTTTAAAATGTAAAGTTCAATAACCTTCTTAGGGAAGAAGTGTAGTGGCTCAGCAGCTTCAGGGGCACCTTGATTGCATCAGGTTTCTGGATCCCTCACAGTCTGGCTCTCACCCAGGTTAGGGCACTGAGACTGTGCCTGTGGCTTTGGTTGACTACCTCTGCCATGAATTGGATCAGGGTCATTCAACCCTGTTGAGATCTCTCTGCTGCGTTTGATGCCATTGACCATGAGATGTTGGTGACTCACCTGCAGGTCTCTGCTGGGGTGGGCGGGATTGTTCTCAAATGGTCCAGTTCTTTCCTGACTGGAAAGAGGAGTGGTGCTCAGGGATTATATTTCATCTCCCCGGGGCCTCTCGTGTGGTGTCCCGCACGGTTCCGCCTTGTCCCCTCTCCTGTTCAACATGTACATGCAGTCGCTGTGCGAATGCATGAGATGGTTTGATGTTCGGTGTCATCAGTGTGCTGATGAAACCTAACTCTAACTCTCTTTTTCATCTGACCAGACCAGGCTGTCTCGGTGCTTACCCAGTGTCTGGGCACTATGGGGGACTGGATGAGGGCAAGCCGACTGAAGCTGAATCCTGACAAGATGGAGGTGATGGTGGGGAAGGTGGTGGGTGTGGTGTGTTGAGTCAGGTTCCCTTTAGGTAGAAGTTACCACGTATGCAGTTAGCACAGAGACAGTTAGCGTTGTAAAGATTATTCATCCCTCTATGGGATATTGGTAAGTTGAGTCCACACCACCAGCCTTGGTGCCCTCTCAGCTGACAACGGCAGTTACATTGGTTCATATCTTTTATACCTTTACAAGTTAATTACAACATTAAAATATTCCCACCCAGACTGACACCCCTCTATCATGACATGCTCCAGTCTGATTGAGACGCCCTGTTGCATATGCACGTTTAGCCCCAAGGTTCATTCATACGTTATTTGAGGTTTTATGGCTGAATCCTAAATTCTCTGTGTCCTTCTACAGGCACCTAGTTTTCTGGGAAGAGTGAGCAAAGTCACTCAGCCATCACTGCCCCCTTGATCTTTCCCCCTCCTTATCTTGTCTGGATTGAGGCCCACAACTTGTGGAGTTATTCAGGAACGCACTGTTTCTTGATGAGTCTACAAATTGGGTGATAAGATTCCCATACAGTTTAGCTTTCTCTTTTTCCATGATTCTCTCTGCTCATGTCAACTTCTTACTCTAAACTTATAACATATACTGTGTTTAATTTCATTACCTATTTTGTGTAAGTATGCTATCATTACTACTTTATGCAAATATATATACTGGGATATATAAACATCACCATAGATGTGACATCCTGTGTGCTTAACTATATCATTTCCATAACAGATCAGTATTTCCCCTCCAAGATGGCGTCCCCCATCATTGATGGGGGATTCGCCCCTGCTGGTTCCCCAGGCTTGCAGTCTGGGAGTGCTCCTTGATTCCCAGCTCTGCCTGGATGCGCAGGTGGGGGCTGTGTGAGGAGCGCATTTAGCCAATTATGGGTATTTTCAGATGTTACGAGATCACAGTCGACCACAGTGAACCACACTCAATTCCGCGGTGGGGCCAAAGCACCCTGAACGTCTGTTCGGCGACCGCCAGATGTTCACCACAGTCAATCCCCACATGGGGTCAAAATCAACCATGCTTCTAGAGCTCCCCTCCAGACCATCTCCGAAAGCATGGTCAAAGAGATTCCCGATGGGAACCAACAAAAAGTAACGTCTGGATGGCAACCACGGGCCGGAATCAAAGAAAATGATTCCCAGCCGGGGACAAAGCATACAGCGTCACTGCCAGGCAACTAACAACAACACAGGCCAGGGAGGAAGATTTAAAGGGCACACAGCAGCAGTCGGGACGAGCCGCCCTGGCACCTTCCGGGTGCTTTGACCATGGCCCAGCCCGGGATCAACGTAATATCTGTTGTGCTGCCCCGGGCCGTGATCTGGCGGCCCGATTCCCTGCCATGGTCCCATTCCTGTCATGTCTGTTCAGGGCTTCTTTTGACCACGGGCGGTGGTTGTTTGGATCACCACCACATGGAATCCACTGTGGTGAATTGGGATCACCTAATGTCTGAAATCACCCTACATCTGGTGTGACGGCTTTGGCCGTATGTCCCAGACTCTGACCTGGCCACTGTCATTCATGCTTTCATCACCTCAAGACTTGAGTATTGTAATGCACTCTACATGGGGCTACCCATGGTGACAGTTTGGAGACTGCAGCTAGTACAGAATGTGGAGGCCTGCCTTCTTATGGGGACGGGCCACCAGGAGCATATTACACCGGTGCTCGGTTCTCTGCACTGGCTGCCTATAGTCTTCTGGGCCCAATTCAAGGTGTTGGTGCTGACCTTTGAAGCCTTACATGGCCTGGGTCCCATCTACCCACAAGACTGCGCCCCCCCCCTGATCTGGATCGACCATTGCAATCACTGAGGGTGCCTTTCTTGAAGTCCCCCAGATGTCCTGGGGGGATACTGTCGAGAGGACATTCTCAGTCGTTGCATCAAGGCTGTAGAATTCCCTCCCAGCGGTGGTACAATTGCCCTGAATCTCCCCTATTTTAGATGATCTTGTAAGACCTGGCTATTCCGTCAGGCTTTCGGCAAGTGAGATGGGTTGGGTGGGATGGTTTTGAGGGCTAGAGTGGGAGGGTTTTTGTTTTATGCTTATATTCTTATGGCTTAATATGGTTTTATATTCTCATGGCTTAACATGGTTTTATATTTGTATTTTATATGTCTTATATATTTTATATTTTTATATTTTATATTTTTGTTTTAAATTGTAAGCTGCCCCAAGCTGCTTTGTAGAAGGGGCAGGGTATAAAGGTCTATATTAAATAAATAAATAAATAAATAAATACTGTGGCAGGGTAAAATTCAGAATTAAGGAAACTAGTAAACTAAGGCTGTTAACTGGAGTTGAAATGGGTACTAGCGGTATACTCAATGAAATTTCAGTATCTAGATCATTTTGGATGGCTTGGGTACTAAATGTTATCCATTCGGTGCCTGACAAGTTCCTCAATTTACTATTACCAAAGTACTGGTTTTCAGTTACCGAGTTACGTTATTCTATTTAACCAATTGCCAAATTATCATTTTCCTACAAATTTCTCTTCATTTCTTGTTCTCTGTTGGAAAGACGGTAAAATGTGGTAAGTTGGAATGGACTGACGTGACTGGTAAAAATGTAAATGGAAAAATTGAAGAGTTGTAACTTGTAATACTCAGTATTTCATGTAGTTGAGTACCCGCCTTGGTATTTGGGCACCAATCGGGTATCTGATATGCTATTGGGAAGTTCAAGTATAATCTGTGGGTACAAACTTTACCGAGCATTTCTGATCTACTCTTAACGATTATCTCTTGGAGTTTAGTTTTGAAAGACAATTAGGTTTTCGGACAAAAGGAAGAGTCCATTGTTGGTGCATCCCAATGAGACAAGGGGTGATTTCAGACATTACAAGATCACGCTCAACCACAGTGAACCACGGTCAATTTTGCGGCGGGGCCAAAGCAGCTTGCATGTCTGTTCGGCGGCCGCCAGATGTTCACCCCAGTCAATACCCACATGGGGTCAAAATCAACCACGCTTCCGGAGCTCCGGCCTGGACCATCTCCGAAAGTGTAGTCAAAGAGAAAAAGGTAATGTCTGAACAGCAACCACTGGCTGGAACCAAAGACAATGGGTATTTTCAGATGTTACGGGCGGCCTGTTCACCATAGTGAACCACCAGGGGGGGTGAACAGCGCAACCACGCCCGGGGATGGGAAAACGACCCAAACAGACGTGCCGGGAATGGGACCATGGGCCGGAACCGGGCCGCACTATCGCGGGACGCGGCAGCACAACAGACGTGCAGCCGAACCCCCGCCGGGCGCTAAACCCCCACAAGGCACCGGGCAGGGGCGGGACACAGACACGGCCGCCTGAGGGCAAACGAAGCCACAAGGCACACAAGGGAACGCCCACACAAGGGAAACGGGAAGGG
>QEPC01012123.1:242291-269138 GCA_003113815.1 Sphenodon punctatus | reverse complement strand
CTCCGCCTGGCCGGCTCGGTGTTGGGAACTCTCCAGGCTGCTTCTGGGGGGGGGCCTTGGGGTTTCGTCAGGTCCCGGGTGGTCCTCCTGGGGGGTGGGGGTCCCCGGAGCTCGTGTCTACCAGGTGGGCAGCGAGGGGAGGGGGTACCTCGGCCCGCTCCCTGCCCTGGACCACAGCGCTGCCCACGAGGCATGGGGCAACAATGGAGCCCTTCATGTGAAGGATGCGGTCCAGGGCATCGTAGTAGGGGGCGGTGCGGGCCCCGTGCCCGGAGCGGCTATTCTTGTTCTTGATGGCCTTGTACCCCCTCTTGAGTTCCTTGGCCTTGGAGTGACACTGGCTGACTGTGCGCTTGTGCCCCGCCGCCTCCATGTCACGCACGATGTCCCGGTAGATGTGCTCGTTCCTCTGGTTGATTGTGAGCTCCAGCTGGTACTCGAGGGTCCCCCATATCTGGATGAAGTCCCGGGTCTCCTGTAGGCCCCACTGGCCTCCTCTGTGGTAGGCCTTCTTCCGGCTCGGCCCCTGCTGTTCCTCCTCCTGGTCCAGCTCCTGCTCCACCTGCACCTGCTCCTCCTCCACCTCCTCCTGGGGGTGCGCCTCCAGGCGCGTGGGGCCGGGCTCGTCCGCCCGGGCCATCTTCCGTGTCTGGGGGGGGGAGGGGGTGAGTGGTTGCTGGGGGCGGGTGTGGCGTGCCTTGTCCCCGGCTGGGGCTCGTTTGGTTTGGTTCCGCTCGGGGATTGGCATCCAGACGTTACTTTTCCTTGGTTCCCTGTGGGGGTTCGTTTGACCACACTTCCCGGGACCTTCCCCCGGCTAGCCCGGGAAGCGTGGTTGCAACTGACCCCGTGTGGGTATTGGGCGTGATGAACATCTGGCACGCGCCGTTCAGACGTTCAGGGCCCTTTGGCCCCACGGGGGGGTTGAGCGTGGTTCAGTGTGGTTGAGCGTGATCTCGTAACGTCTGAAATTACCCAATGATTCCCAGCCAGGGACAAAGCACGCAGCATTGCTGCCAGGCAACCAGCAACAACACAGACCGGGGAGGGAGATTTAAAGGGCACATGACAGCAGCCGGGACGAGCCACCCCGGCGCCTTCTGGGTGCTTTGACCATGGCCCGGCCCGGGGTTGGTGTAATGTTCGGGGCTTTCCTTGACCATGGTGGGTGGTTAATCTGTTCACCCCCGCCGGGAATCCACTGTGGTGAATCGGGACCGCGTAATGTCTGAAATCACCCAAGGACACACCAGTATGGGTTTGAATGGCTGTACTCTTTATTCAGTTCAGAACTGGGTGAGGAAATTGCCCAGAAGGCGACTTTGGTCCAGAACAAATTTCAAACAGAATGCAAGGAAAGGGTTCACTGGTCTTGATGCACCTTCAAGTACCAGCTCCCAGAAAGTTAACAAACCATGTCTCCCCCTCCACCCCATGGCACAAGGAGGCAAGATAAGCATGTCCCCCAAGAGACCGGAGCTAAGAATAGGTTCAGAGGGCTGAGGCCATTTAGACCCCTTTAGTGCCACCAATTTCCTTTCCCAGGGATGTGATCCAAGTGCTCGCTAAACCCTTGCCTCCCTACCAGATCTTACATCTCCATCCCTTAAGGAGATGTCTCATTTCCCCATATCACTCATTATAATGATTTGAAGCGTAAACCACTGGACTCCCAAAAGAGTACCACAAATTGTAAAATCAACCACCCAGCCATGAAGGCCCCTGACAAGTCAATTAATTTTGCACGCACTGTGGGGAAGGCAAAAAGCAGAAACCCCAAGAGCCAATATGGGCTTCTCTAAAAATTCATCCCTGTTTCCAGTAGGCAACTAGCAAATTCGCTCAGTGCTTCAGGGTGGATGAGTGGGTGCTGCTTGTCCTCTCAATAATCCAACTGAGCGGGAGCTTGGGTCAATGTTCTATTCCCCTCTGGGAGTCTTCAATTGCGAGACTTCATTCGTGCCCCTGGCTGGTTGCACCAGCAACCCCGGCCAGACCAGAATTCCTTCATGCCTGTGCTGCCTAGCCAACCTCTGGTATGAAGCAGTCACTGTGGCCGGCTGGAGGAAAGCCTGCTTGTTTATTATGGGAACAGGACCAGCAGCCCATATTTCTGAGTTGGGCTGGTGAAGGGGTAATTTCTTAAATCAGGTGTATTATTTTGGATAGTGAAGATAACTGGTCAAAACCCTAGATCCTCCAAAAGTCTTAGCTGTGTTCTGCTATAGGTAGATTATTTGCCTGAACCCTAAATTGACTTGAGGGTTGCAACCCCCTTGGTACTTGGTTGGTTGGTTTTTTAAAGTTTAGTTCCTGCCATATCCTGATGGATTAGAGTATGCAACAATAGAAAAAGACAGCTCGGCAGGTTCATATGACATCATTCTGTTGTTCCCTGCATCCATCTTTTCTACTAACATGGGCAGGATTCCATACAATTAGAGCTGAAATGGCAAGCTGCTGTGGTAGATTTTTCCGCCGGAAAAAGCTCTTCAACAATTTATTTATTTTTATTTATTTATTTTTAAACATTTGTTAGTCACCCCCCTTGCCTACGGCATCCCGGGATGACATACAATTCAATAAAACATTCATAACAAATAACAATATTTAAAAACCCTTAAAAACACAACAATATAAACCAAAACAGGTTGGGAGAATAAAATAAAAATAAAAGATAGGGAAATGTTAACACTCTAACCCCCCCTCCCCCAAGGCCTGGGCGAACAGACTCCCGATGACCCGTCCCCATCAGGAGCTGGGCCGTCACATTCTGCACTAGCTGCAGCCTCCGGACCAGGAACAAGGGCAGTCCCACGTAGGGCACGTTGCAGTAGTCCAGCCTCGAGGTGACGAAGGCATGGATGAGGGAGGCCAGGTCCATCCTGGAGATGTATGGACACAGCCTCCGCACTAGATACAACTGCCGGAAGGCGGCCTTCACCACCCCTTCCACCTGTCGATCCAGGTGGAGATATGAGTCCAAAATACCCCCAGACTTTGGACCTGCTGAGCTATAGGGGGGTGAACCCCCCCAATTAGGGAAGCCGACGCCTCCCTCACTCTCCCCACCACCATCACCTCCATCTTATCAGGGTTGAGCTTCAGTCTGTTCTGCTGCATCCACTCCACCACGTCCTCCGAACACTGGGATAGCAATGAGACAGCAGGGTCTGGGTTAGCTGAAAAAGAGAGGTACAGCTGAGTATCATCAGCATATTGGTGACATCGCATCGCGAACCCTCTCACGACCTCCCCCAAGGGCTGCATATACTCATTAAATAATAAAGGAGACAGGATGGAACCCTGTGAAACACCACAGGACAAGGCGCGGGGGCACGATGTTTCAACAGCAGCCCATGGTCCACGGTATCAAAAGCGGCCAAGAGATCTAGCAGGATAAGAAATGTAGAACATCCTGCATCCATCTCCCAGCGGAGATCATCGACCAAGGCCACCAACGCCATCTCAGTGCCATTCCTGGAAAAGGGTCCAGGAAACCGATGCCATCCTGATGCACCTGGAGCTGGATTACCACTGCCCATTCAATAAGCTTCCCTAAAAAAGGAAGGTTAGAGACAGGACGGTAGTTGGCGAGTTTATCCACATCTAATGATGGTTTTTTCAGCAGGGGGCGCACCACAGCCTCCTTGAGGCAGGGCGACGGCCTCCCCTGCTGTAAGGATGTGTTAACCACTCTCACCAGCACCGTCTCCAATGTCTCCCTGGAGGCTTTCACCAACCAGGACGGGCAAGGATCAAGTTCACAACTGGTGGTGCTCACAGACACCAGAACATCCACCACCTCGGTTGGCGTCACTTCCTGAAACTCCCCCCACAAAGTTGGACCAGACGGGGTCTCCATGACCTCACGCTTTCCACCTACTGCCCCCAACCCAGTGTCAAAGTCACTCTGAATTTGAGTGATCTTGTCTACAAAGTAGGTGACAAACTCCTCGCAGTGGGTCTGGGACAAGTCCCCGTCCAGGCGGAGGGAGGCTGGACTGACCAGCCCCCACACAACCTGAAACAGCTCCGCTGGGCGTGACTTTGCAGATGCTATGGGGCAGCAAAGAATTCCTTCTTTGCTGTCCTCACAACCTCAACATAGGACCATAAGTGGGCCTTATGGAGAAGTCGGTCGGAGTCAGAGTGAGTCCAACGCCAGCATCGCTCTAGCCTCCTGCCTACTTGTTTCATACACCACAGCTCCTCAGTAAACCAAGGGGCCCTGCAGTGATGAGACAGAGGCAGGGAGCGTCTTGGAGCCACCCTGTTAATGGCCTCCCCCAGCAAGCTATTCCAATGCTGGACTAGCTCATCGACAGAGTGGCCATCCAGGTCCAAGGTTAATTCCCTCAAGACCTCTTGGAACTGCTGAGGTTCCATAAGCCTCCGAGGGCAGACCAATCTAACTGGTCCCATCCCCTTCTGGAGGGGGCGCACTGAGGGACTGGCCTGGAGGAGATAATGGTCCGTTCATGACAAGGGCATAGCCCTAACCTCCCCCACTTCCGGACCACCCACCTCAAGGCCGGAACTAAAGATCAGGTCGTGGGTATTCCCCTCCACGTGGGTCAGGCAGTTGACCACTTGGGACAAATCCATGGTTGCCATGGTGGCCATGAATTCTCACTCCGCTCCTACAAGGCCAACATCGGCATGGATGTTGAAGTCCCCTAGGACCAAAGTCCCGGAGGAGCCCAGCGCCACCTCCGAGGCCAACTCTGCTAGAGTGGCAAGGGATGCTGCTGGACAGGAAGGGGCCCGGTATACCAGCAGCACCCCTAGCTTGCCCACAGCGAAATCAAACACCAAATGGAGGGCCTCAATACCTGCAATCTCCTGAACTGGATATCTCCTGACAGGTCTGTCTTCTCTAAAAATAATTGCTACACCACCTCCCCAGCCGCCTGTGTGGGGCTGGTGCTTCATGGCATACCCGGCCAGAAAGAGAACTGCTAAAGTTGGTCCAGCCATCTCATACAGCCAGGTCTCCATAATACACACGAGGTCCACAGCCCCATCCGAGATAAAATCCCAGACAATTGGGGCCTTGTTGACAATGGACCTCGCGTTTAGCAGCAACAGCCCCCCACAGGCGGACCCTGGATCTAGCTCCTCCCTCCACCCCAGAGGAGGGATGGCACGCCGCACCTCCTGCAAGCACCTACGTCCACTATGGGTGCGAGCCATCCAACCCTGTGGACCAAACTTCCACGCCCAAGAAACACCCCATAGCCACTACTCCCCCCCTGTCTCTTATACACATCTAGATGTGTATAAGAGACAGAGGCAAGCCTCCTCTGGGAGGGGGTTTCACAGCTGGGGTCCAGCCACCGAGAACGCCCTCTCCATTTTAGCCCCCTGCTTTACGCGGGGAACCTCCAAGAAGGTACCCCTGGTCGACCGGAGAGTCCGTCCTGAGTCACGGAGCGTGAGGCGGTCCCTGAGGCATCCAGGTCCAAGACCGTACAGGGCCTTATAGATCAACGTCAACACCTTGAACCTGGCTCGACACATTACATGCAGCCAGTGCAGCGCATGGAGCACCGGTGTTATGTGCTCTCGTCGGCCCATCCCTGTTAGGAGATGGGCCGCCGCATTCTGCACTAGCTCCAATCTCCAGGCCAGCATCAAGGGAAGCCCCACGCAGAGTGTGTTACAGTAGTCCAGCCTTGAGGTGATGAAGGCATGGATCAAAGGGGTCAGGTTGGGTCTGGAGATATACAAGCGCAGCCTTCGCACCAGATACAGCTGTCAGAAAGCCGTCTTCACCACCACATCCACCTGCTGATCTAGACGGAAGCCCGTATCCAATAATACGCCCAGACTTTGAACCTGCTGAGTCTTAGGGCGTTTATAAATGAACGCCGGCTTTTCTCCCCGCGCAGCCTCTGCATGCCGTGTCTGATGTTCAGACACGGCGCAGAGTGCGAGTTCGCATGTGCGCGATTCTGCGCATGCGCACTTGCTGCGGAGTCAGGAAGTGCGGCGTAAAGCCGGCACTTCGGGAATCCGCGTCGGAGGGGGCAGGCTCGCCTGCCGCCTCCGACGCGGATTAAAAAGCAGGGCAAGCAAGTAGACGAGCGGCAAGAAAGGCGGCTGATCAAAGGATCAGCCGCCTTTTTGTCTCATCTATAAACGCCCATGGAGGGGCGCACCCCCTCCACAAGAGGGGGCACCAGCTCCCCCGCCCAGTCCACTACCATCACCTCCGTCTTAGCGGGATTGAGCTTCAGTCTGCTCTGCCATAGCCAAATCGCCACGACCTCCAAACACTGAGATAGCATGGAGATGGTAGGGCTTGGGTCATCTGAAAAAGAGAGGTAAAGCTGGGTATCATCAGCGTATTGGTGGCAACGCACACCAAACCCTCTCACGATCTCCCCCAAGGGCTGCATATATACATTAAATTATAAAGGAGACAAGATTGAACCTTGCGGAACCCCACAGTCCAGTGCCCGGGGGCTAGATGTTTCTGCTCCCAAGACAATCTGCTGGGTCCTCCCTGAGAGGAATGACTGGAACCAACCAGTACCACCAAGTGACCTCCCAATGCCTCCCCCTGCTGCCACCAAGGTTTTGCACTGGGACACCCCCTCCCTACCCCCACCAACCCACCCTATCCTCTAACCACCCCTCCTACACTCCCCCACCCTTCCTCCCCAACCCTGATCAAACAACACCTCTACCTGCCAACAACCCCCCTGGGTCCACTGTGGCCCCAAAGTGCCCCTAAGTGCCGCGGCCTTTTGCCGCGGCCCTTCAGCCTGAAGCAGAGCCACTGGCAGCTGGGCTAAGTAGCCCCCAGCCACTTCCAGGTAGGGGAGGGGACAAGCCGGCCCACGTGACCGGCTTCTGTGCTCCCGCCTGCCCTCCGGAGCTCACAGGTATTCTTCTCTTCCCGCAGGTCCCTGGAAGAGCGGTGGAGTGGCGGAGCCACAGAGTAGCAAAGCAGCGGCAGTAGCGGATCCCTCCCCCCAGCAGCGGGACGACCCAACGCAGCGTAGATAGGTGTAATCCCCCTACAATGAGTGGGACGGTGTGATAGAGACATTCATTCCGCTACTTTTATTCCACTACTTCTGCCGTTCTGTTACTTTCATTCCGCTACTTCCACCGACTGCAAAAATACTTGAATAATGTTTATTCTGACAGTTTCGATCTTCCGAAATTTCCACCACCGCTGCGAAGTAGCGGAACAGTGTTTGTTCTGACAGTTTCTGAGATTATTCCGACAGTTTCCGAATTAGCGGAATGCCAGCAGAAAAGCTGTGGAAAGTCGTGGGCAGTTCCGAAATGGGGGAATGAACTAGAGGAGCGGGAAAAGGAGTTGCCGCTTCAGCCCTACATACAATTGGGCAGCGGTGGGGAACCTCAGACCCAGGGGCCAATTGCTGCTTATAACTAGTTTTTATTTGTTCACTTTCCATTTCCTGGGTGGATTTGACTCCTGGATGCTGTTCCTACCTCCAAGCACTGAAAGACGGAGTTACTATTATGTATAATTTCTCTAGTGCTACTTGGTGTACGCAGCGCTTTAGAGTCACAGATTTTCAGAGACAGGTCCGGTCCCTGCCCCAGTGGGCTTACAATCTAAGATGGACAAGGGGGAGGGGAACACAGGGACACCCACATTCCCATTTTACAGATGGGGAACTGAGGCTGAGAGCTTGTGACGTGCCCAAGGCCACCCACTGAGTTCATTGGCTGGGGTGAGATTTGAACCCGCGTCTCTCCCAGGTCCAAGTCCACCGTCTTGATTATGGATATCCCTTATCCACACTGGCTCGGGAAGAGGGAGCTCACTGAGCTCAGGGAGAGGGTTCAGAGATGGAAGCACGTACTCAGTGGTAAGGGACAGATGTAGTACTGTGAATTTTAGTTTATTACAGAGGTCTTTAACTTATTACTAAAGAAAATTGTTTTTTAATCATCCCTCCGCTCCGGTTTGTAGAATCTTTCTGTAAGTATACAGGGACATATTTCAAGACACACATTAAATTCTTAAAATAGCGATGGGCTGTATTTTAATGACTAACTGTGACCACAGAGAGCTCTCTTCTCATTATGCTCTTCCCTTTTACATATTTATACTCGTTACTTTTAAAATTACTGATATGTTGTATTTTATTTATTTTATTTTAAAAGCACAGCTGAACAGATCAAATCCCAACCCCCTTTAATTTTCTTTTGAAAAAGCTGAAAACAGGAATTTGGGATTCGCATATGGTAGTGCAGGCAGTTGGCAGGGCGTGAGGGCCGGGAGATGAGACTGTTTAGCACCTGCTGGGAGACAGATTTCCAGGAGAAAAAGGACCCCACAACACATCATTTACAGCAAGGAAGCTATTTGACTCTCCAGGCTGCCTGGGAACAAAAGGGGAAAGTGGAAAGAGAGAAGAATTAGTGTAATGGGGTTTGTTTTAGATCTATCTATCTATCTATCTATCTATCTATCTATCTATTATTTCCTACAACACTGTGTGTCTGTGAATGAGCTCATGCTTAATACCCAAAGCATATTTCATCTCCACATTGCAAAGATGGGATTTCTTGAAGTTATCTCTTTTATTTGGCATCTGCTGTAGTGGTGAGATTGGACAGATGCCTGGAAGGCATGGGGACTAGTAGCGTCTCTCTATCCCACAATATTCTCCCTCTCGCTCGGCGCAGCAGAGACTGTTTTGCTTAATTTCTGCATCCTGTGCTTATTTAAGACGTGTTCCGCACTGTTCTCCATTTCTGCGTGCCGATGTCCTGTCTGCAGCTGTTAGGACAGATATTCTAGTCAAATAGTCTTTCCACTTAACTAAAAGATAATGAAAAGAAGTAGCTTCAGTTACATGTTCAGAGAGTCTGTATGCACAGCTAGGTATTCAGATGAGGCACCCAGTAATTGAATTTCAAAGTAAAGCTGTCAATTCATTTTTTAAAACAATTTAGAACTGGCTTAGCTAACACTGAGAGATTGAAATATCAGACGAGTATGGGTAACAGTTACTGAATACCGTCACTCTGTTTCACAATAAGGTGTGTTTAAGCTTTCATATTATGGAATAAATTGTAGTCCCTACAAGCTTAACAGCTAGGGATGTGCACTTTGTTTTTTTAATTACTAAAACAAACAAAGTCCTGTTTGTTTTAGTAATTAAATACCAAAACGGATCAATCCATTTTCATTTTGAAATTTTTTTAAAATTGAAATGCATGTGAAAAATGGCTGCTGGGATGCATGTGCAGAATGCCCCTAGAAACCATTTTGCGCATGCAGAGTGATTTTTTTTATTTTAATTTTTTATTTTAAAAATAATTTAAAAATCACTGCGCATATGCAAAATGACCACCGGGCCATTCTGTGAACGCACAGCCCTTTCATGTCTTTCTTTCTTTCTTGATTCACCAGGACTATTTATTGGACAATCCATTGAAATCTTCAGCTCAGTGTTTGGCGGCGGTCAGGAATGCTTTCAGTGTTAGGATTCATTCGGAAAGGGATAGAGAATAAAACTGAAAATATTGTAATGCCTCGATATAGGTCTATGGTACGACCGCACCTGGAGTATTGTGTGCAGTTCTGGTCACCCCATCTCAAGAAACACATAGTGGAACTAGAAAAGGTACAGAGAAGGGCATAGAAAATGATCCAGGATTTGGAATGATTCCTGATAGGTTTGAGAGGCTTAATAGGTTCGGGCTCTTCAGCTTGAAGGAGAGATGATGGAGAGGGAATATGATAGAAGTTTATAAAATCATGAGCTGTGTGGAACACACGTTAATAGGGAAATGTTATTAATATTTTACCCTCTCTAACAGCGCTAGAACAAGGTGATACTCCATGAAATTAACTGGCAACAGCTTTAAAACAAAGAAGAGAAAGTATTTTTTTCACTCTGCACACAATTAATTTGTGGAACAGACTGCCAGAGGAAGTGGTCACAGCCGGTAGTGCAGCTAGTTTTAAAAGGGGATTGGATATCTTCTTGGAGGATAGGTCCATTAATGGCTATTAGCCAAGTAGGTTTTGTGGATGTAATCTCTTACTGCTGGGGGCTGGAACAACTGGGATTGGATTTCCCATTATGACCTGTTGGGTACTTCTCCCAAGAGAGAGATTGGCTACTGATGTAGACAGGATGATGGGCTTGATGGACCATTGGTCTGACCCAGTATGGATGTGTGAACACGGTTTGGGGGTTCGGCGTTCGGCCTGAACTCGGGGTGTTTGGCCCCTTCGCGAACACCCGGAATCTGAACTGCCCCTTGACCAAACCAGCCTTTCCGAACCCATTCGGGCAGGGGGCGGGGGACAGGGGGGAACCCAGTTTTCCCTCCCCCCTCCAGGCTGCATGGGTGGAAGGGGCGCTGGGGCTCACCTCCCCCTCCCCCTGCCCAGCCTTGTAAATTTAAAAAAACAAACAAAAAAACCAAACCCACTGCAGGGATCGTCCTACCTGGTGGTGCTGGGGCTCTGGCCCCGGGTTCGGTGGTGGCAGTGGCAGCGCTGGTGGCAGTGGGTCCGGCGGCATTCTGGAGTGCTTCAGGCCTCTACTAGGCCTTCTGGGTCACATGAAAGGTCATATGACCTGGAAGGCCTAGTAGAGGCCTGAAGTGCTCCGGAGCACCACTGGACCCACTGCTGCTGCCACCACTGGACCTGGGGCCAGAGCCCTGGCACCACCAGATAGGGTGATCCCTGGGGTGGGTTTTTTTGTTTTTTGTTTAAAAATTACGAGGCTGGGCAGGGAGGGGGAGGTGAGCCCCGACACCCCTTACACCTGCGCAGCCTGGAGGAGGGAGGGAAAACTGGGTTCCCTCCTGTCCTACACTCGAATGGGTTTGCCCCCCAAACAGGTTCGGACTGAACAGCTGGAACCTGAACAGTTTTGGGGGAGCCGAACCCCAAACGGGCCGAACATCAAACTCCCCGGTGTTCACATATCCCTATGACCTAGTATGGCACTACTTATGATCTTATGACTCTATAAAATTTCACCCTCTGTATTTCATGCATGACTTTATTTACCTTCAAGTGACTTCTCTGCCGCCTTAAAGTGCATCAGGTTGGATTATGTCTTGCTAAAGCTTAATGTCATTTAAAAACAAAAACAAAATACAATATTTTGTTTCAGTGGCATGTCCTTGGTAAGGAATTTTGTCACGTTTTCCAGTTAGAGTATGCTTACTACATATGGGTTGCAGTCGGAAATTTAATAATTGTCATTTTGACCACTGTTTTAAATAGACCTGAAATGACCTGTGTATATATATACACAGTGAATCTATGCTGCCCGACCAGTCAGAGAGGATTTGGACACGATCAATTACCATCAGGCCAACTGATGGCTGCTCAATTTCACTCTATTAAAGAAAATAACCTGGGGGCACATGCGGGTGCTGATGGGGGCTCCTTATGCAGGAGGGAGAGGCTTCAGAAATCTCCCAAAATGTGTCTGCTGTCTGAGCTGGGAATCGTTCAAGGAAACCAACCAAACCTGTCCTAGCAGTTTGGAATAAACAAAAGCTCTTTGAATAGTGGAAGTTCACACTCCAAAGTTCCCTCATGTAAGATTCAGGTCAAACATCTGGATAGAAATTCGGAATCAGAAGTATACTTCCCATCTAGGACTGTAGTGGAAAGTCACAGCGGTAGCTATTTCCGCCAGAAACAGCGTTTCCGTAATTAGCGGTACGGCGTGGCGGAGGCTTTTATTCCGCTAGTTTTATTCCACTAGTTCCGCTAATTTCATTCCGCTACTTCCACAGGCTTCACAAATAGCAGAAACATGCCATTTTCACTACTTCCGCCATTCCGCCAGCACCACAAAATAGCAGAACAGCGGATTTCCGACAACTCCGCAATTTTTCCAATAGTTTCCGAATTTGCAGAATGCCGGCGGAATTAGCGGAATGTCGGCAGAAAAGCGGCGGTGTGGTGCGGGCAATTCAGAAATGGTGGAATGGAATCGCGGCGTGGTAAAAGTGGCTGCCGCTTCAGCCCTATTCCCATCTCGACTCTGATAGTTATCTTAATGAGTTTACTGGAGAGGAGGGAATGTGTTTATGTATAGGGTAAATATATATATTTTTATTATTTAATCCATTTATAAGGAGCTTATTGTGAGAGATTTCAGCCCAGGATGAATCAAACAGTTTTTTAAAAGAAATGTTTGCCCATCGAACATGTTGCACACATGTATAAAACACAGTATAAAAACCCAACCCCACACGCATTAACTGCATCTGCCCCTATTTTTCCTCTGTCCATGGTTCCTTCTCTGTCCATCTCCATCTTTCCGTTGCAGCATTCTAATCATCTTCGCTTTCCAGGGTTCTCTTCAAACTCTTCCTCCTCCTTATTTCAGCCTCTCCAAATCATCTTCCTTGCTCATACACATTGAAACATCACAGACATTTGCTCCTTGTTCAGCAGCTATCGGAGACTTCATGCTGCCCCCAGAATTCCATCCTCCACTCGTTCACTGATCGCTGACTTCTCACTTCCAAGTCTCCTCTCTCGCCTGTAACTGCGACGTTTGAGAAAGCTGGTTTTAAGGCTATGGTTCCCTTGAAAAGAATCCATCACATACTTCTCTGACACAGCTCCTCTTTCCTCCATTTAAGGCCTTCTGCTCCTTCCATTGAGAGCCTGTCTGCCCCCTGCCACCAATTCCTGCCTCCCGTTATTCTCCTCTGTCCTGGCAACCAAGTTTGGCATTCTCTTCTGGCTTTCTTTTCATTCCAACTGACCATCAGGGAGCAGAAAAAGCAGAGGTGAGGTGAAATTTTGCTTTTGACTGGATTCCATTTCTGATGGGATCTGGTAGTTTGATCCATTTTGGCAAAACACAGGGCAAATGAACATTCGGATTCCGTTTCACTGGTATTTATCAAAGAAATGTTTTGTCTGATTTGCACACGTGCAAAATGGCTGTAGCCATACAGCGCATGCGCGAAAAGGCAGCTGCAGGATTCAAAATGGCCACAGCTGTACTGCGGAATGGCCGCGGCTACTTTGGGCATGCATAATAGTTCAATTGGAATTCTGATTGAAATTCCAGTGGTCATTCTGATACCACAATGGCCGATTCAAACTACCCCTAAGAAGACAAAGAATTGAGTGGTTCAACAGCAGCCTGTCGTGATCAGGAGATAGAACGTCAGTGGAAATCTTTCTGCTTCCTTCCAACTACTTCCCTGCCAGTCAGGGCTGGGTATATGAGATGACATTCCAGCAGGGATGCAGACACTTGTGGTGGTCATTCTAGTTCATCTCGTAGCCACATGCACTGTATGTTCTCCTCCCCGATTCCACAATCGGGAGACTGGAATTTTAGATCTTCTCCTCCCCGATTCCACCATCGGGAGACTGGAATTTTAGATATTCTCCTCCCCGATTCCACCATCAGGAGACTGGAATTTTAGATATTCTCCTCCCCGATTCCACCATCGGGAGACTGGAATTTTAGATGTTCTCCTCCCCGATTCCACCATCGGGAGACTGGAATTTTAGTGGCCAGTTGTTTTAATTCAGCTTACCTGCTAATAAGGAACACAATATCCACAACACTTGAACTTACATTTACGTAAGAACATAAGAAGTGCCACCCTGGGACAGACCAATGGTCCATTGAGCCCAGCATCCTGTCTCCAAATGTGGCTATCCTCAGTAGCTTTGGAGAAGTACTCAACAGGTTGTAATGGAGTGATCCATTACCTGCAATTTGCTCCCAGCTTCCAAAAGCCAGAGGATACGCCACCCAGTCTCCTTGGCTAATAACCAGAATGGACCTATCCTCCCAGAACTTATCAATTTCTTTTTTTAAATAAAACCCAGCTCTGCTAATAGCCTTAGCTGCATCCTCTTGCAACAAGTTCCACAATTGAACTGTGTGTTCAGTGACAAAAACACTTTCTTTAATTTTGTTTTACATGTCAAGCAACTTTCTTTCTTAGTTTATTAAAGAGTGAAAAAAGGGGCAGGAAAATTACATCAGCAAGACTAGTGAAAGATAAGTAAAACAAGAAGATATGCTTTTTAAAATTCAGCTCATGGGTGCATCTCATCATTGCTTAGATTGTCTGCTGCTAGCAAACAGAGATGGCTTTTGCTTTAAAAAATAAATGTAAACATTCCTAAGTGAGTCATGCACAGTACTTTGTTCTGTAATTTTGAATCGGTGTCCTTTTTCTCAGTTCGGTAAGCCCTTTCAAGTGGTATCAGACAAGACTGCAGTGCCAGGAAATACTACAAGCATATTTAAATTGTACAACAGTTCCATTTTTCATTTTTGAGTTTGACTCTTGGTAAAGAATGTACATCACCTTGTATGCGAAACCTTGAGTCTGATGTTCACAGTATGTGACTCCTCCTTGTGTGTTGTTTTAAGGTAACAGTGAATATAGTGGGGTTGTTTTATTTTTTTTGGGGGGGGTGGAACATCCAGGCTATCCAAATGCTGCTGATCATCTTTCTCTCTCCCCTTCTTCCCTTGATTGTCGTTCGGTTCGGGAACCGAGTTCGGTTTTGGTCATTCAGTTCAGGACCTGAGTTCGGGTTCAGTTCGGTTCGGCTGAACATTCGGAAATCGGTATCGATATCAATATCGATACTGATTTTGAAGATTTTCTTTTCTTTATCGGTATCGTTTGGCCCTGAGACACTTAAGTTCGTTATTTTTATGTCGTCTTATATTGCTAATGTTTGTTTTTTAAAAAGTTATTATAAAAGTTATATCTGTTACCAGCTGAGTTTGACCTGTCCAGTCTTTTACCCCTCTGTGCTGCTTCTGGCAGATGGCAGAATCTCATTGTATGTTTGTCTGCATATATACAACTTGTCAGATCCCTACATGACAGCAGCAGCACATGTAGCGTATTAGCCCCAAGATGTGCCAGCAGGGTCTCAACTTGCAGGCAGACCCCCAGGAGGACTTCTGGGGATCACACAAATAATGGGGGACATTAGTGGCCCTGGAGGAACATCATGTCTCCAAAAATCAGGCCTGTGGAGTTTGGGGTGTGGTGATGGGCTCTGGCAGCTGCTGCATGCTGCCACTCCACTCCACTCTCTCTCTCTGCCTTCCAGTCATATTTTCCCCACCCAAACTCTAGATTAGATAGATAGATGTATGAGTTAGCTTAGTGATAGAGATAGTGTGTAGTGATGTGTGTGTGTATACACACACACACACACACACACACACACACACACACACACAGAGGGATGGGGGGGAGAATACAGACAGCTCACAACAAACAACAGAGGGTGAGGTAAAAAACTGAAATGAAAGTGAAATCAATCTAATGCTACTCTAAATAAATCCCCAAACATGGGAGGGAATCAGGGATGGAATATATAGTGGGAGGAGTGGGAGGATTCAATGGAGAGTAGGAAGAAAGAAGACAGGGATGGGTAAAAAATAAAAATAATGCCTAAATCGATCGAATCTAATCTAAATAAATGATTCTAGGGAGGTAAATGTGTGGGATGGGTGAAATAGGAGGATGGCAATGGATTGGGAGGAACACAAACTGCTGGGAGAGGGAGACATCTGAAAATGCCTACTGATAGGATCAGTGGCTAGCTCAGAAGGTGTTGGAAGTGGGGAGGGCAATGGCTTTTGTTACTTGCTGTGCCCTCATTACAATAAGCCCCATTGGCTCTGTGCAGCCTAGCCCCTCTTCCCCCATATCCAATCACAGACTGCGAAGCCAGGAGTCTGAGGAGAAAAGGGATGGTGATTGGGCAGACTGGCTGCTACTCCAAGCCTCTCCACCCCTGTTGCCCTGAAGTCTGCTCTTCAGCTGCTGCCCCCTCTCTGGACCTTCCAGTCTTCTTTTTCCCACCCAAACTCATCCGAACTCACCTGAACGGTACTGAACTGTTCGGTCATTTTTTAATTCGGATCGAGTTCGGTTCGGTCGGTTCAGGTTCAGTTCGGAAGTTCTGTTTGGTCGTCCGAACAGACTGAGTTGGGTCCGCACTCCGAACTTCTGAACTGCGTTCGCACATCCCTAGTGTGTGTATGTGAGACAAGTAGGTCCGCTGGGGCACATCCTTCCATGTTGCAGGCCCTCCAGATCAGCCACAGTACATCAGAGAACAGCTTTATTATCCTTTATCAGTCCCTAAATGTACACATTCCCCAAATACAACACTTCCCGTAAAAGCCAGGCTGGATCTTCCTTACAACAGCAAGCCCTTTGGTGACCTTCAATTGATGTGAGCCCATAACCCCTCAGGTCTGTCTGTCTCTTTAAGCCAGGCTCTTCCTAGACCATTGCATCTTGCTGTTCCCGTTTCTGGAGTTTCAGCACCCTGGCCAGCTCACAACAGAGACTTAAGTCCAGATCTTTTTGTCTTCATGGGCAGGCTCACACTGCTCTCTTATAGACCCAGGAGGGTGGGCCTTCAGTGGACAAGCAGGCTCCCTTAAAGCTGGGTCGATGACCCACTTTGTCACAATATATTATATATTGATCTCAGCATATATATTTCACTTTCCTTTGTGGCCATCTCACCTCAGGGTCACCAGTAGTCCTCCAGCTCCCGGTTGACTGTAGGGCTCTTGCTAGGAGTGAAAGTCCATTTCTGACTGTATTCTGTTTTCAGCAGATCTGGTTAGTTCATCAGAATGAAATAAAATCAGAAGGAATGATCTTTCTAATTTGTGTTCGTCGGACCAATAAAAAAAACCCTTCATTCTTTACATGTATAAAAGAGTTCTTTGCCGCCCTCATAGCATCTGCAAAGTCACGTCTAGTGGAGCTGTTCTGGGTGGTGCGGGGGCTGGTCAGTCTGGCTTCCCTCCGCCTGGATGGGCACTTGTCCCAGGACCGCTGTGAGGAGTTTGCCATCTACTTTGCAGACAAGATCGCTCACATCCAGAGCAACTTTGGCGCTGGATTAGGGGCAGTAGGAGTGGAGTGCAAGGTGATGGAGGCCCCGTCTGGTCCATCTTTTGGGTCTGAGGTTCCAGATGCACCAGAAATGGCAGCGGGAGCACACACGGACGATGGAGGCATTACGGCTGCTACATGAAGCCATAGATTGGCTTGGCGCAGAGCACACATGGAAGATGGACCAGTCCCTGGACATTGGCACCTCACTGCTGCTGCATGCAGGGACCATAAGCACCTACATCATGGCAGCCGCTCTGACTGGCACCATACAGGCTACAGCGCCTCAGGTGCCCCCGGTGCCGCACCCGCCACCACCCCAGCAGCCGGCAAGGCTTCTGGGCCCATGCATCTGCCTCCTGGTCCCACCTGACCTCTAGAGACAGCAGCCACTCGGGGCCTCCTCTGGTACTGCTGGCAACACCCATGACCCCCATCCCCGTCGCACAGGCCGATCCAGACCTGGAGGCCTCCCAGGACACGGTCGGGGATACCAACAGCAGGAGTGAGAGGATCTCCCAGATGTTCATGGCGGCTGCAAGGCGGCCAAGGGGATGGTCCAGGAATCAGCAGGGTCAGGGGGGATGGGAACAGGTGTGGTAGGGTGGGCCAGGGAGCAGCAGGGGGTGGAAGGGGACAGGGGACACAGAATGGTCAATAAACGCACGGGTGTACACAAGCAACCACTTTATTGTGTGCTTAATNGGGGGAGGGGGGGAGGGGACAGGGGGCACCTGATGGACAATAAATGAATGGGTGTACACAACCAACTGCTTTAATGTGTTATTAATGGTATCGGGAAGGGACTGGGGGATCGCCTTGGGTGAGGTATGATGACAGGTGGGACCTGCTGTGGGGAGGCCCCCCCACATCCATGGGTGAGCAGAGGTGCTGGGATGGCTGGTGCTATGATAAGGCTGTGAAGATGGCACGCTCAGGCCCCGGTATCACTGCATATATGCCTTGCCAGGGCAGCACAGATCAGCTTGGCATAGCGGTATTCCCGTGGGTTCTAAGCATTCACATAGAGCGGCATGGGTCCTGGTGGCCGCTGGGGCCTGGGGAACGCCAAGGCGGCCCCATCGGTCTCACATATGTTTTGCAGGACACAGCAGGCACCGATCACGAGGGCTGAAGTCTCCACAGTGAAGTCCAGCCAACCAGCAAGGTACCTCCAACGCTGCTTGAGGGCACCGAAGGCCCTCTCGACCACGGTCCTCAAAGTGCATAGCCGGGCATTGAACAGTGCCTCCACAGGGTTCCTGGGAACTTTGTATGCCTTCATGAGCCAGCAGAGGAGGGGATAGGCCCAGGATGCAGGGAGGCATAAGCATCCCCTTGATCCTGGACATCCTCATGTTGGTATCCCCCCGATACATCCGTGCATAGAGCGGTGAAATGCTGAGGATTCAGGCATTGTGGCTGCAGCCTGAGTGACCAGTGAAGATGTCTGTGAAGTGGGCCTGGAAGTCCACAACCGCCTGGAGCTGCAGGGAATGGTACCCGTGCCGGTTGATGTATTCGCCAGCATTCCCGTTGGTGGGGTGGAGGATCTCGATGTGGGTGCCATCCACAGTGCCCGAATAGTTGGGGAAGCCACCAGCCTCGAAGCTGGCCAGCATGGCCTCCTAGTCCATGAGCTGGATCGCGCAGTCCAGGAGCATGCCGTCCATGGCCTCACAGAAGTCATGGAGGATTCCCGTGACAGTGCTCAGTCCCCACACTGAAGTGCTGCGCCACAGACCGGTAGGAATTTGGTGTTGCCAGTACCCAGACAGCTATGGCCATGTGCTGGCACTGGCATGCGGTGCACATGGGGGTGTGCAGCCACTCCAGCCAAGGTGCCAACAGCTCAGCGAGGTGCAGGAGGCACCGCCTGTCCATGTGGAAGTGTGCCCCCCACACTGCATCGTCCCACCATACCAGGGTCCCAGCCCACCGTTTCTGTGCCCGGTCCGTGACTCAGAGCCATCTTTGTGTGGGCATTGTGAGCATGGCAGCGTGTCCCATGGCCGCCCGGTGCCAGTGGTGTCACCCGACTGCCTCCCAAAGAGCAGCTGGCCACCCTCGGGTGAGGCGCAGAGCCTATTGGTACACCCCGGACTCCCGAAGGACCCTGAGCCTGGCATGGGAGCGCCTGTGGTGGGAGTGCCGGGCGCCCACAGCACTCCTGGCCAGGCACCTCCAGATGCGGGCGCCCAGGTGGAGCCAGTCTGTGTAGAACTGCAGGAGGTCGGTGTGTGCCCGGTAGCACTCCACACATAGGCCCAGGTGCAGCCAACATGCGCCCCTCTGGCTCGCGTCCATGGCAGACCGTGGCAATGGGGCAGTCCAGCGTGTGACTCACCTGCCTGTGTCCTGGGTCCGGCCCTGCTCCATTCCCCGCCCTTGCACCTGTGGGGCACACACGTGCGCACGTGTACCGGCTGCCCTCGGCCACCCGCCCCACTGACAGCGGGCCGGAGGCTAATGTGTGGCTGCTGAGGGTGCCCCCCACTATCTGCACCTGCGCTCCTGGCATGGGGGTTTGTGCCCTGGGCCTGCATGCACCCGTCCGTGTGGTCTGCAGCTGGTTGCTTTTTGTCATCACCTCCCTGCTATCAGTGCTTGCTGGACTGTCTGTGTGCTTGGTTCCTGCAGCTACTGGGTTCACTGTCCATGCATCGTTCGCTAACTGTCCCATGTTGCAGACTTTGGGCTTATCGCATGTCCTTGGAGCTCCCCTGCTTCACTCCCCAGCCCACATGGGAACATGGATCCCCTTTTTTCTTGCTGGGCAGACCCTCTGCTTGCTGGACCATGGCCGTCTGTGCTGCCCTGGGGCTCCCGTGCCCTGGATCAGCTGGTGCCCCCCCCCATATCTGGACCTTCTGGGAGACCATGGCCCTATGTGACCTGTGGCATTCCCTGGCCATGCAGCTGCTCCTGTGCTGCCTGGATACCCTCTCTGGTGCCTTTGCGAGTCTGAGCTCTGGCTTTTGCTACTTTGACTATGAGGCCAGTGCTCACGAGTGTCAGCTCCATGCAGAGGCGCTGGGCCTCCATCCCTTTCCTGATGGGCGTCTAGTGGAGATGGAGATGAGGTGCTTGCTTGTGGCATGGTCCCCAGCGGAAACCATTTTGGCCCTCTCTGTCTGTAGCCTGGCAGGGTTCATAACCTGCCTGGAGGAGGGGGGCCCTGCCCTGGCTGTTTCCTTCTTCGGCTGCATCCACGGGGCCCGTGGCTACCAGTGGTCACGTGGGGAAGTTACCACCACCTGTTGGAGCTTGGGCACCTGCCATGGCCCCCTGCTGCTGACTATACCTTGTCAGAGCCCACTGAACCAGAGCTGGTGGCGCTGGCTGCTGTGTGGTCCCATGATGATGTTCAGGTGGGCCTCACCAGGCCAGATCTGTTTGAGGCCTGCTACCTCATTGCCCACCACATGGCGGGGCTGGACTACCACCAGGGCATGCTTCAGTGGCCCCATTACATGCATCTGGTGGGCCAACCTGTCCCGGGACCCTTTGTGACCCCCGTGCAACTGGCTGTGAGCCCCCTGTGTATTCATTGCCATGAATGAGTGCCCCACCGTGTGCTTCCTGCACCTCCTTGCAGGCTCAGGGTACTGGCCGCTCACTCCTTGCTGTCCCGACCTCACTGTTGTTTTGGCTGGGTCGGTTGCCTCCTTGCTGCTCGACTGTATCACTGTGCCTACTCCACGGGCACCCCCTGGCCTTAGCTGCCTGTGGTGTTCCACTCCATGTCCGACCCCCCCTTTAGCTGGTTCCTGCTGCCTGACACTGCTACTGGCTCTCCCTGTGGTGTTGTCTTCCCTTGCACGGCCACCTGCTCACCCATGTCCATGACCTGTCCCCTTGCCCCCTGGGTGCCTCCATGACTGTGTGGGTCTGGGGCCCCTGAACAGCACCTCCCGGCTGTCTCGGGGGGGGGGGCTGCATGTGCTTGTACACGGGTTACAGCTCACATTCGTCCCTGGCTGTGCCTTTGGATCAGCGCGGGGGATCCCTGCCATATGGACCTGCCTTGGACCACTCTGGTGCCTTGCCTGGCTTGGTTGCCCTCCCCCTGTGACCATGCTTCATCCCCATGGGGACCACTGTGACTTGGGTTGCCTGTGTTGCTGTTGGGTGGCCCATGATGCCTGTGCTGTCAGTGGGGTTCTGGGTTCTTTTCCCCATGTCCTGGACTGTTCCCGGCCCGGTCCCTTCCACTTCCTTGGCCTGGGGCTCACCCCCACCCCCACCGTGTCTATGGTGCTGTGTGTGTTGGCCTGCCTGGTGTGCTCCTACCCTCCTTCCTTTCCCGTTCAGGTGTGTTTGCACCCGTGTGTGTGTGTTTGGTTTGTGTTCTAGGGATGAGTGAACACAGTTCTGATGTTTGGATTTCAGACTGAACTCAGTCGGTTTGGACGTCCGAACCGAACGTCCGAACCGAACTCGAAAATGGCCGAACAGTTCGGTCATGTTCGGGTGAGTTCAGATGAGTTTGGGGGTGGGAAAAACATGGCTGGAAGGGGGAGGCAGCTGAGGAGAAGACTTGCTGGCACCAGAGGTGGAGACTAGGTTTTTTTTTTGGGTCAAATAATACTGATACCAAAATAAAATTTGCCAATTCGGTAGCAGTATAAGTATTGATAGTGCTATTTTCGAATGTTTGGCCAAATTTGTCCAAACCAAACTCCGCCGAACTGAACAACCAAACCCGAACTCGGGTTTCGAACTGAATGACTGAACGTCCAAATATCCAAACTGCATTCTGTTCACACATCCATATTGTGTTCTGTTGTGTCCGTGACTTCCCAGTACCTGCTGTGTGTGCCACTTCTGCCGCTCTTCTCCCTCCTCCCCCTCCCTTCCCATTTCCCTTGCGTGGGCGTTGCCTTTTGGTGCTTTTGGAATCGTTTGCCCTAGGTCGGCCGTGTCTGCCTCTGCCCCACCCTGGTGGCTTCTGGGTGTTCTGACCATGGTCCAGAATTGGCATAATGTCTGTTGCACTGCTCTGGGCCATGGTCCGGCCATCAATTTCCTTGCCATGGTTCTGCTCCTGTCACGTCTGTTCAGGGATTTCCTGGACCACGGGCTGGGGTTTGCTGGCTTGCCAAAGTTGGGAATCCACTGTGGTGACCTGGGAGTGTGTAACATCTGAAATTACACTAGACCAAGGTCATTGTCTTGGTTTGTAAAGTCCTAGCAGGACTTGGTCCTTAGGGATGGGCGAATGCGGTTCAGAAGTTCGGAGTTCAGCCCGAACTCAGCCTATTCAGATGACTGAACCTGAATTTGAACATGAACTGACTGAACAGAACTAGATTCTGAATGTCAAAATGACTGCACAGTTCGGTCAGTTCGGATTGCGTTCGGGTGGCAAAAATGTGTCACTGGAAGGCAAAACGTGACATGGAAGGGGAGTCAGCTGAGGAGCAGACTTCCAGGCACCAGGAGTGGAGAGGCTTGTAGTAGCAGCCAGCCTGCCCAATCACCATTCCTTTTCGCCTTAGACCACTGGCTTCACAGTCTGCGATTGGCCATGGGATAGGCTTGCGTGAGGTGGGTGCGGCAAGAAACAAAACAGATTGCTTCCCCCCTTACCAACAGGGCCGGCTTGTCCCCTCCCCCACCTGGAAGTAGCCGGGGCTATAAAGCCCAGCGGCCAGCGGCTCCCTGTCAGGACTGCTCACCTGCCTGCTTGCCTCTGCTGTGCTGTTGCTATCTGTTGCCAGCGAAGAAGGGGTCCACTGTTGCTCCACTCTGCTCTGCTTCCACCTTCAGGGAAAAAGACTTTTGTGAGTTCTGGGGGGTGGGGAAACGCAGAAGCCAGTCGTGAGGGCCGGCTTGTCCCCTCCCCCACCCAGAAGTATCCGGGGCTATAAAGCCCAGTGGCCAGCAGCTCCTGCTGCAGTCCGTGAGCTGAAGGGCCGTGGCCAAAGGGTGGGACACTTGGGAGCACTTTGGGGCAGCAGGGGACATTTTGGTGGGGTTCTTTTTGTTCAGGAATAGGGAGGAAGTGTGTGGGTGTAGGAGGGGTGGTAAGAGGAAGGGGGTGTGAGGATATCCTGATAACTGACCCTGGTGGCAGCAGGGGGTGTATTGGGAGGGTTATTGGTGGTGGGAGGAGGGAGTCTGACACTGTTGAAAGAGGGAAGTTGGGTGGGGGGTGCATGTCCCCTACCGGCCCCTGGTGGCAGCAGGATGGCCGGGGGGGGACGGGGGGAGTTATGTGGGGGGGGAGGTGGGGGGGAGGCCACAGGGTGAGCAGCCAGTTTTGGGGGGCCAGGATTTGGTGAACGGGGAGGAGGGTGCGGCCATAGGGGTGGTTCTTGGATGAGGATGGTATGGTCCAAGAGGTTGGATGGCTCACGTCCTTAGGGGACCTAGGTGCCTGAGGGAGGTTCAGGTTGCCATCCCCCTGCTGGGGGTAAGGGAGGAGCCGGGTCCAAGGTCCACACATGGGGGACTGCTGTTGCTAAATGTGAGGTCCATTGTTAACAAGGCCCCAATTGTCTGGGATATAATTTCGGATGGGGCCGTGGACCTTGCATGTATTACGGAGACCTGGTTGGACGAGCTGGCCAGTCCAACTTTGGCCGATCTCGTTCCGGCCGGGTATGCCGTGCACCATCAGCCCCGCACAAATGGCTGGGGAGGTGGTGTAGTGATTATTTTTAGAGAGGACTGGCCTGTTAGGAGGTATCCAGTCCAGGAGATTGTGGGTATTGAGGCCCTTCACGTGGTGTTCGATTTGGATGGGGGCAAGCTAGGAGGTGCTGCTGGTATAACAGTCCCATTCCTGTCTGGCGGCATCCCTAACCGCTCTAGCAGAGCTGGCCTCGGAGGTGGTGCTGGGCTCCTCTAGGACCTTGGTTCTGGGGGACTTCAACATGCATGCCAATGTCGGCCTTGTCGGGGCAGAGCGAGAATTCATGGCCGCCATGGCAACTATGGATTTGTCCCAGGAGGCTATCTGCCCAACCCACGTGGGTGAGGGGGGGGCACACCCTTGAGCTGATCTTTGGTTCTGGTCTTGAGGCGGGGGGTCCGGTTGTGGGGGAGGTTAGGGAAGTGCCCTTGTCATGGATGGACCATTATCTCCTTCAGACCAGACGCACCCCCTCCAGAAGGGGAAGGGACCAGTTAGGATGGTCCGCCCTCAGAGGCTGATGGAACCTCAGTGGTTCCAAGAGGTCCTGAGGGAGTTAACCTTGGACCTGGACGGTCACTCTGTTGATGAGCTGGTCCAGCATTGGAACAGCTTGCTGGAGGAGGCCATTGACAGGGTGGCTCTGAGATCCCCTCTGTCTTGGTCTCATCACCGCAGGACCCCTTGGTTTACCGAGGGGCTGCGGTGTATGAAACAAGTAGGCAGGAGGCTGGAGCGACGCTGGCATCGGACTCGATCTGACTCCGACCGACTTCTCCATTGGGTCCATTTGCAGTCCTATGTTGAGGTTGTGAGGACAGCAAGGAAGGAATTCCTTGCTGTCCTCATAGCGTCTGCGAGTCATGCCCGGTGGAGCTGTTTCGGGTGGTGAGGGGGCTGGTCAGTCTGACCTCCCTCCGCCTGGATGGGGACTTGTCCCAGGCCTGCTGTGAGGAGTTTGTTACCTACTTCGCAGACAAGATCACTCGGATTCAGAGTGACTTTGACGCTGGATTAGGGGCAGTAGCAGAAGAGTACGAGGTGATGGAAGCCCCGTCTGGTCCAGCTTTATGGGGGGAGTTTCAGGAAGTGACGCCAGCCGATGCAATGGATGTCTTGTGGTCCGTGAGGGCCACCTGTTGTGAACTTGATCCATGCCCGTCCTGGTTGGTGAAAGCCTCCAGGGAGACGTTGGGGATGGTGCTGGCGAGGGTAGTGAACGCGTTCTTGCAGCAGGGGAGGTTGTCGCCCAGCCTCAAGGAGGCTGTGGTGCGCCCCCTGCTGAAGAAACCGTCCTTGGATGTGGATGCGCTTGCCAGTTACCAACCTGTCTCTAACCTTCCCTTTTTAGGGAAGGTTATTGAGCGGGCGGTGGCAATCCAGCTCCAGGTACATCTAGATAGCATCGGTTTTCTGGACCCTTTTCAATCTGGGTTCCATCCCAGCTATGGCACTGAGACAGCGTTGGTGACCATGGCTGACGATCTCCGTCAGGAGATGGATGCAGGATGTTCAACATTTCTCATCCTGATAGATCTCTCAGCCGCTTTTGATACCGTGGACCATGGGCTGCTGTTGAGATGGCTGCATGACCTGGAGGGTCTGGATGGGACTGTTCTTGATTGGTTTCATTCATTCCTCTCAAGGAGAAGCCAGTGGGTGGTGCTGGGGGATGAGACATCGTGCCCCCGCGCTCTATCATGCGGCGTTCCACAGGGTTCCATTCTATCTCCATTATTATTTAATGTATATATGCAGCCTTTGCAGGAGGTCGTGAGAGGGTTCGGGGTGCGATGTCACCAATATGCTGACGATACTCAGTTGTACCTCTCTTTTTCAACTGACCCAGACCCTGATGTCTTGCTGCTATCCCAGTGTTTGGAGGCCGTGGCACAGTGGATGTGGCAGAGCAGACTGAAGCTCAATCCCGATAAGACGGAGGTGATGTTGGTGGGGAGAGCGAGGGAGGTAGTGGCCCCCCTGATTGGGGGGGGGTTCGCCCTCCTATAGCTCAGCAGGTCTGGAGTCTGGGGGTGATATTGGACATGGATTTCTGCCTGGAGCGGCAGGTGGAGGCTGCCTTCCGCCAGTTGCATCTGGTGTGGAGGCTGTGTCCATTCGTCTCCGACCCAGACCTGGCCTCCCTCATCCATGCCTTTGTCACCTTGAGGCTGGACTACTGCAACGCGCTCTACGTTTGACTTCCCTTTTTCCTGGTTCGGAGGCTGCAGCTAGTGCAGAATGCAGCGGCCCGCCTCTTTTCAAGGACAGATCATTGGGAGCACATAACAACTGTGCTCCGGACTCTGCACTGGTTGCCAATAGCGTGCCGAGCCAGGCTCAAGGTTTTGGTGTTGATCTATAAGGCCCTTCATGGTCGGGGCCCCTCGTACCTCAGGGACCACCTCGCCCTCCGCACCCCAGAGCAGCTCCTTCGGTCTGCTGGGGGTGCCTTCTTGGAGACCCTCCCCTTTAAGTGGGAGGCCACAATGGAGAGGGCATTCTCAGTGGCCGGGCTGCGCCTTTGGAACTCCCTCATAGAGGAAGCTCGCCTGGCCCCAAGTCTTTTGACAATCTGGCAAAGTTGTAAAACCTGGCTGTTCACCCAGGCCTTTCGGGAGAGGGGAGGGGGGTTAGAGGGTTTTATCTCCCCTACCTTATTTATTGTTTTATTGAGTTCCGGGGTCCTGTTTTAATACTTTGAATTGTATTTGATATGTTTTAATTGTTTTTAGATATATTTTACATGTATTGTTTTTACTGCTGCAAGCCACCCTTAGGTGTTTTTAGGAGGGGCGGGGTAAAAATGTAATAAATAAATAAATAAACAAACACCTTCTGAGCTAGTCTTTGTAGTTTTCTATTAGGATATTCTATTTAGTTCAATAGGTTTTAGAATAGTTAATAGCAGTTAGATTTAGTGTAGAGAGATATATTTTTTAAAAAAGAAACAGCAACTCCAGCCCCAGGACCCACCGTCAGGGTTCTGGGGCCTACATTACAGGCAGGGAGGGCTGTGTCCAATACCTAGAAGCTGCCACTCTAGTCCCATGACACACCGTCATGGGTCTGGGGCCATCATTCCTCGCACAGACGCGATGTCATTCCACCGAACCAAGGAACAGCCAGGCCAGCCGCAGGACCCACCATCAGGGTTCTGGGGCCAAGTTACAGGCAGGGAGGACTGTGGCCAACATGTATCTAGAAGCTGCCACTAGCGCTGATGCGGCAGCAGCTGTTACCGCACGCGATTCCATTCCGCCATTTCGGAATTGCCCCCGCCACACCGCGGCTTTTCTGCG
>QEPC01012123.1:189504-210485 GCA_003113815.1 Sphenodon punctatus | reverse complement strand
CCCCCATAAGCCCCATTCTCTCCCCCCAAGCAGCCCCCATAAGCCCTGTTCTCTCCCCCCCAAGCAGCCCCCAGAAGCCCCCCAGAAGCTGAGGGGGTGGGGTACATGAGCCCTCAACAGCAGAAGCTGTGCCCAGGCACACACTGCCTGGGCATTTGAGTCTCCAGTCCAGATCGAGTCTTCCCCAACAGTCCACAGGGCTCTGTGGAACACTGCCCCCACTGGTGAGAAAAGCAAAGCACTTGCTTTTCCCCATTCAGGCAGCATGGACTCTAATCCCAGCTGCGCAAATCACTTTTGTAAAGTTTTTTCCCCTTAAGGGACTCCTTAGAGGAGGCTCATCAGGAGGCATCGGCCCCCACCCCCTTAGCTCCTGCCTGCACATGTGTTGAGGGAGGCACAACAACAACACTGATCACTCAGATGATTGATGAACTGGAAGACTCAGAGCAAGTCTGGAATAGGTTGCTGGCTCTCCCACCCCCTCGGTACCTTTGGGACTCAGGTGAGAGGGTTTTTTCTTTTGTTTTTTGTTTTCTTTCTTTTTAAAAGCATGAAGAGTGTGCTGCCCCCTCAGGCCAGGAGGGGAAATTCCCCATGTGCCCTGAAATGCACACCGCCCCTGGTAAGAGACCTCCAAAAGAGCTTGAGAGCAACAGGAGGGTGTGGGGTTATCAGGCACAGGTGGCTAAGGAAAACACCTTTGGAAGGAGGACGTGGTACCTTACTTTAAGCTGGAGAGAACAAGAGGCGGAGACGGGAGTCTGAGAGACATGAGGGATGCAAGTCGGGGGTCATGGCTGGAAGAGAAATCAGACTGGGGAGAAGGCTCACCCAGACAATGTCTTGAGCTGGGGCTAGCAGCCTAGGAAAGCTCACCTGAAGTAATCAGTCACTAGAAAGGAGTACGAGGCAGCAGAATTAAGAGCCAGTCCAGTGAGGAAGGGCCAAGACCAAGTGGTGAACAAAGGAGACAGGACATAAGAGAAAGGTAAGGAGGGACAAACGGGGCTGCTATAGACTAGAAGCCGGGATGACAAGGTCCATTGTGACCCACCCATTTACAATGTGGATTTATTGACACCCACTTCATCCAGGTTTGTACTTAGCAGGAGCAACTTAATTAAAGCTGCACACGGTTGTAGACTGTAGTTGATTACATATTATGCATACGCAACGTAATACTCATTCAACGGTTACCATGGTTCCTAGTCAAGACATTCAATTTCTTCTCCTCAGAGTTCTTGCTGTTCTACCTGCTGCCTCCTCCCTCACCCTCTAATGTTATGCTATGCACTTCCATGGCATGGCCCAGCACACTAAAGTACTGAGACTGCAGTCCTTCCTTGGTTCTCTCTTAAGTTGCCAAGTCCTTCATCATGAACATAACACATCTTTCTCATGCTAAACACCTCAGAGTGCCCATACATTTGGGCTATAAGTCACAATATGCTTGTGCTACACCATATGTGCTTCTACTGTGTGCCATCCCAGACCGTAAACCGTCTCTCCCCAACAGGCCATCTCTCCCCAACAGGAAGTGTCTATTCCAATGTTCCCAGAAAGGCACAAGAGGGAAATAAAATGATTTTTTAATTTGGGCTTGCACCGTCCACTTGTGGGTCATGTGCTGGACATCCTGCCACCTAATCAATTCATACAATTAAAAAAAAAAAAAGCATCTGAATCTACTTCCCCTCAGTTTCTTTCTATCTTTTTTTGTCCTGTGAGAATGCAGTCAGTAGCGCTGAAACAACAATTTTTTTCTCTCACAAAAATCTAACAAGAATTGAGAACAGTTTCTGAGATCTTGAGACAATCTTGGTAATGGTTTGAGATCTGTCGAGAATTTTTCTCGATTTACTGTCTATCATTTACCTTGATTTACCATGTACTGTATACTGATTTAATGTATACTGTTCACTGACTACCATGTTCATCTTCGTAATGTGCATGCACAAATTTATTTATTTATTTATAATAAAATTTGTATGCTGCCCCCTCCTGCTAAAAGAAACTGGGGGGCGGCTTACAACATGTTAAAAACAGATTATACACCTTCCCATCTGTCTGTCTGCCATCCCAAGAAAACTTTCCCTCAAAACCAGGTCATGTAGGAGGAGTATTTCACCCATCCAACCTTCTAGCTACTGTCCTATCTCACGCCTTCCTTTTGCTTCCAAGCTTCTTGAATGTGTTGTCTACTCCTGTTGGTCACTGCAGCTGTTCTGTGCTGCGCAGCCCTCTTCCAAGATGACGCCGGCAACGTCACTGCCATTTTGGAAAAAGTCAGCCATTTTGGGCATGCACTTTACCGAATTCCACAGTAAATTGGTACATGGTAAATCATGGTAAATGGTAATCATGTAACCGGTAAATGGTAAATTGAGAAAATTCTAGATCAAGAAAGTGTCGAAGATATGGGGTTTTCTGGATTATTTAATCAAGAAAAAAAAGATGAAATTTCAGCCTTAGTCTTACTCAATAGAAATTCCTAGTGTGTTTTTTTTTTTTTTTTTTTGCAGAAACCCTGTGTAAAAATATAACGCGTTCTGCATAATTTATTAAAATAACTTTTAATTTTTTTTTATTAAATCTGATAATTACGTTATCAGATATTTGCCTTATGAGAAAACTGCCTGTTTTCTCCCACTCTCCATTTATTAAATAGTTGCTGATTTATTTATGTTTTAATTCAAATTTGTTAGAATATAATTGATTGTGCAGCCACATTTCTATCTCTCAAATTATTATGTTAATTGAGCTGAAACACAACCTACAGAAATGGGTATGCCTGGTGAAAGGAAACCAAGCCAAGCGCGTACACCTGGGACCTCGCATCTTCATGAATGTTACACTCCATGTCTCTCCCTCTGTTCCCCTTCCTTCGTCTCTCCCACCCCATCTCTCAGGTTGTAAGCCCTAGGGCAGGGACCATGTCTATTCCATTACTTTGTAATGTGCCAGGTACATTGCTTGCGCTATATAAATGCTTGCAAATATTAATAATAATAAAATGGTGAAACCCAACTTGGCATGGTAACATTGGGTACTAATCAGGTCCCCATTAGTGACCAATGGGACACCCAATTTACTGAAATACCATTTCTGTTACTGAATTTCTGTTTTTCTGTAACAGATTTTCCATTTCCGCCATGTATCAGATAGAAAAATTGTCAGGAACATTCAAAAACACACACAAAAAACCCCATGAAACTAAGTCAGAATGGGTCAGTAAAATGGAAAATCGACAACTTAATAATGGTAATACCTGGTATTTTGGAATAATTGGGTTCCCGACTCAGTAACTAGTACTGATCGGGCACCTGACAGGCTACCCAGATTCCCTGTAGGTAGTAAATTAGCTCTAGATGTTAACAAGGAGGCAGAATAGAAACCATTGTGCTATTATTATTATTATTATTATTATTATTATTATTAAGGTACGAAGGGAGGGAGGCAGATGTGGGCAGGGAGTGAGTTCCAGGCATGGGGGGCAGCTAGGGAGAAGGGACAAAGGTGGTTAGGGAGATGTGGGAGGGCGGAGGAGCGGAGTTCACGGACTGGAGTACGGAGGGAAATTAGTGCAGAGAGGTAGGGGGGGGAGCAAGATTGTGAAGAGCTTTATATGTGAAGACTAGGAGCTTGTGCAGGATTTGTTCAGGAAGGGGGAGCCAGTGAAGAGAGGAGAGGAGGGGCTGCATGTGGTCGAAGCGATGGGCGAGGTGGATGACACCGGCAGCAGAGTTTTGGATGGAGATAAGCAGAGAAAGGTGAGACCGGGGGAGGCCAGTGAGAAGGAGGTTAGAGTAATCGAGGTGAGAGATGAGCAGGGCATGAACAAGGGTTTTGGCAGAGGAGACAGAGAGAAAAGGGCAAATCTTAGCAATGTTATGGAGGGGGAAGTGACAGGATTTGGCAACAGAGTCGATGTAGGATTTAAAAGAAAGGGGTGAGTGAAAGATGAAGCCTAAGCTACAGGCTTGTGGGACAGGAAGGATGGTGTCGATAAGGATCAACAGGCAGGAGTGAGAGGAAGGATGTGGGGAGGGGGGGAGATAAGGAGTTCAGTTTTAGCCATGTTGAGTTTGAATTGACGATGAGACGTCCAGATAGAGGTATCAGAAAGACAGCTGGTGAGGTGAGCTTGAACAGACTGAGAGAGAGAGGGAGCAGAGAGAGAGAGTTCAATGTCATCAGCGTGGAGGTGATATTGGAAGTCATGGGAGGCAAGAGGAAGGGAGGAGGTGGAGTTGGCAAGAGACACATTGAAGGAGCGGTCAGAGAGGTAGGAGGAGAACCAGTCGAGGACGGAGCCACAGAAGCCAAGGGAGTGAAGTGAATCCAGCAAGAGTGAGTGGTCAACAGTATTGAAGGCAGCAGAGAGGTCAAGGAGGACAAGAATGAAATAGAGGCATTTAGATTTAGCAACAAGAAGATCATTGGTGATCTTAGCAAGAGCAGTTTCAGTAGAGTGAAGGGGGCGAAAGCCAGATTGGAGGGGGTCAAGGGAGGAATTGGAGGATAGGAAGTCAAGGCAGCGGGAGTAGACAACACGTTCAAGCAGCTTGGAAGCAAAAGGAAGGAGTGAGACAGGACAGTAGCTAGAAGGGTCAGAGAGAGGGGTCAAGAGTGGACTTTTTGAGGATAGGAGAGACAGTGGCGTGATTGAAGGCAGAGGGAAGGAGCCAGTAGAGAGGTAGAGGTTGATGATGTGAAGGTGGGAAGTGGCGACAGTGAAGGTCAGGAGGCGGGAGGGAATGGGGTCAAGGAGGGGGAAATGGAAGGGTTGGAGGATAAGAGTAGGGAGGATATTTCCTCAAGGGAGGTGGGAGGGAAGGAGGACAGGAGAGAAGGAGGGGGAGAAGGGAGGGAGTTGGAAGAGGAGAGGAGTGGAAAGCGATGTCGTGGCAGATCTTGTCTATCTTGGAGGTGAAGAAGGATGCGAGATCTTGAGCAGAAAGGGAAGAGGGAGGAGGAGGACGGGGGACTTGAGGAGGGAGTCAAAGGTGGAGAACAGGCGGCGAGGATCCTGAGAACAGGACTCAATGCGAGAGGCATAGTAATGCGGTGTAGCAAGGGAGATAGCAGAAGTAAGGGAGGAGAGACAGAATTTGAAGTGAAGAAAGTCAGTATGAGAGTGGGATTTACACCAGAAGTGTTCAACAGCACGGGTGCAGGAGCAGAGGTGGTGGATACTGGGGGTGAGCCAAGGATGGGTGCTGTGGGAGCGGGCAGGGCAGGAGGAGAGGGGGCAAGCAAGTCAAGGGTGGAGGAGAGAGACGCATTGAAAGCAGAAATGGCAGAGTCAGGGGAGGAGGAGGAGGAGGAGAAGACTGAGGGGAGAAGTGGGGAGATAGAGGAGGCAAATTCCAGGGGGTTAGTGGCCAGCAAGTAACGTAAGGGGCATGGAGATGATGAAGAGGAAGGGGGCCAGTGGGAGACGTTGAAAGAGGCAAGGAAGTGGTCAGAGATGAGGTGAGGATCGAAGGAGAGATCAGAGACAGAGCAATTCCTAGAGAAGATGCGGTCAAGAGAATGGCCATTAGCGTGGGGGGGAGGGGCGGAGTTTGTCTAAAGGTGGAGGTTGAAAGAGAAGGCTAGTGAGAGGAATCGGGAGATGGAGGGCTGGGAAGGAACATCTTCTCTATGCCAGATACAGATACATCTGCCATGATACGAGGAGGATGTTGTTACAACAACAGAGTTTTCTTTGTCGAGTTGTCGATTGCGTGTAATGGTGCACTGATGAAAGAGCATCGCTCAAGTCAGAGCTATTTTATGTAGCACCCTCTTTACAAGGTGAATGAGGAACTTTTTCCCTCGAGATTCTGAATGTGGTAAACTGGCTTCAAGTGCAGGCTGGTGATGATTGGGCCTATTATGCTGGAGGCAAAAAGTGCTAGATTGCTAGAATCTTTTTGTTCTCTCTCTCGTTGATGTTCCCATGATGGTAACGGCAGCCGTGAAGAGGGGAGGTAGAAATGGCATCTCTCTCTCCATTGCCTTAGCAACCGATGCCCTGGTGACTTAACAGCCTGTCTCTAACCTTCCCTTTTTAGGGAAGGTTACTGAACAGGTGGTTGCCCGGCAGCTGCAGGCACATTTGGATCACACCAGTTTTCTTGATCCCATGCAGTCAGGCTTTCCTCTGGGTTATGGCATGGAGACGGCCTTGGTGGCCTTGGTTGACGACCTCCTAGAACTGTTAGATAGGGGTTGTATGACCCTACTAATTCTACTGGATATATCAGCAGCTTTCAATACCACGAACCACGAGATGTTGATGACTTGCCTGGGGGACCTGACTGTGGTGGATGGAACCATTTTACAATGGTTCCGTTCTTACCTTGCCGGTAGATCACAGTGGGTAGTCCTAGGGGACTGTACATCGTCCCTGGGGGTCGGGGGGTGGGGGCTTCCCTGTGGAGTCCTGCAGGGTTTTATTCTGTTCCCTCTCTTGTTCAACATTTACATGAAGCCACTTTGGAAAGTCATGTGCAGCTGGGAAGTGCGTTGTCTTCAATACGCAGATGACACCCAGCTATATTTATCATTTTAATCTGACCCAGGCCCTGCCGTCTCTTTGCTGTCCTGGTGTCTCGCCACTCTGGGGGATTGGATGAGGTTGAGTCAATTGAAACTCAGTCCCGATAAGAGGGATGTGGTGATGGTTGGTGAGACTGGGATCTGGCGGAGGAGAACACTCCTTTGATTGGGGGAATTTGCCCCAATCCAGTCATTGATTCCATCTGTGAGGAGCCTGGGGGTGGTCCTGAATTCACGGGTTATGCCTGGATTCCCATGAGTTGGCTGCGGTCAGGTGCACCTTCCACCAGTTATATCTGGTGAAAAGACTCCACCCATGTGTCTCAGACTTGGACCTTGCCACCCTCATCCTTGCATTAGTCACCTTGTGAGTGGACTATTTTTATGCGCTCTACATGGGGCTGCCCCTGGTGATGGTTTGGAAACTGAAGCTAGTGCAGAATGCTGCAGCCTGTCTCCTTATGGGGACGAGCCTCAGAGAGAGCATTACACCGGTGTTCCGAGCACTGCACTGGCTGACTATTGCCTTCTGGGCCCGATTCAAGGTGCTGGTTTTAACCTTTAAAGCCCTAAATGGCCTGGGCCCTATTCATATGAAGGACTGCCTCACCCCCTGAGTCCCTGGGAGGCCCCTGTGGTCATCAGGGAGCGCCCTCCTTGAGGTCCCTCATTTTCAGCGGGTCCAAACGGACAGGAGAGCATTCTCGTTGGCCACACCATCACTTTGGAAACCCCTCCCGGCAGAGATCCGCCTCATCCCGGATATCCTGATCTTTGGACGAAGCTCTTCCATCCGAAGACATGGCTCTTCCATCCGGCATTTAGCGGGGAGGAGAGGGAGGGCAGGATGGGTTAGGGTGTTTTTTTAATTTATATTCGTCAACTAATTTTGTGCTACTATGATTATGATTTTATATTTTTGTATTTATATTATTATTGTATTTATATTACTGTGTTTAAATTGTTTGGGAGCCACCCCGAGTCGCTTGTGCGAGAGGGATGGGGTAGAAATACTTATAAATAAATAAATAAATAAATCTCTTTCATGTCAAACTCATTTTCTCTCTCTCCCCCATCATTATAAGATACTTTATGTGAATTTGAAGTTTTATTCAGCACTCTTGTATTTCACATTCATGTTACTCCGACCACATTTAGGAGGCATCGTGCTGGTGCTAAAACAAGCAGAATGGACAGAAGAGGGTTCAGTGACCAAGTTACATATATTTTTCTCCTTAACAAACAGAATAATTACAACTCTTTCAGAAACTCAGGGTGATTTCAGAAGTGACTCATTCCAATTCACCACAGTGAATCCCACCCCGGTGTGAACGGATTCACCGTGGGCTGTGGTGACACGTGCGGCTCCAACAGAAGTGACAGGATTGTGACCACCGCCCGGGGGCAATCAGAGAGAACCTGGGCTGGGGGAACACAACAGACATGCAGTGGAGACGTGGGCCACGGTTCGAACCCCGGAATGCACTGCAGCTGGGGTCAATTCCTTCCACCACGGCTGCGGGTTTCCGTTCAGAAGTTACTTTTCATTCACTCCTGCCATGGTGACCATTCACCACACTTCTGGACCTCCTCCCGCCCCGACCTCATGAAGCGTGGTTAGCTTCACCCCGGGCCGCATTTGACTGTGCTGAACATCTGGATGAGAGCAAACAGACATGCATGGCGCTTTCACCAACCCCCACGTTTGACTGAGATTGACTGTGGTGGACATTCACCACGTCACTTCTGAAATCACCCTCAGATGTGTATGCTGAAGCTGTCGCTTGGCTCCACAATAACTTACTACCTATCACAGCAATACATTAGCTTATATGCAAATAGAGGTGAGGGAATGACTCAGCTGCTATCTGAGTTGTATGCACTGCCATGAAAAAGTGAAGCGAATTTAAGGTCATGCCCTAAAACAAGGTCACAGTGCTTTCAGGTATACAGACCTTTGGTCCCACAGGAATGTGTACATAAGAGAGTAACAGTTTTCTTAAGACAAAACTAAGGGAACTTTATTTCCGCTGATCACAACTGCACACATCATGACCTACTCACAGCAGCCTGCAGACTGTCCAGTACCTCCCAGTTAAATATAAAATCTGGGATGGAGTATTCTGGATCTGCCCACAAACAAAGGGGATTCTTACACACTACTGGCTACGAACCTGGAATGGATTCTCCATAAACAGAGGTGTGTGTGTTGTGTTTCTGTGGGGTGGTTGTGACATCTGAACTGCTATACCGTGTGGTAACCTTGAGCTGCAGCAGTTGAAAGTTCCTTGGTGACTCTTCTCATGGAGTTTAACGCATGGTAGAGCAGTTCAAACATCATGGCAACCAGGCAGTTTCTGCCTCACAGTTGTGTGCTCACTGCAGACCAGCTGAAGTTCGATGCTTGTCATGACTTGTCCTGAATTTTATGAGGTGAGGAATAGGTGTGCTTTCACACTCCCCTGATCCTCCTAACTCAGGGCAAGCCATGATTGCCCAGAACCTCTGAAGGAAGAAACAAACACATTAGTTGAATTTTAAAAGGCCGCGCTCTTTATTAAACAAATGGGTAAGGAGGAGGAGGAAGGCTAACTCCCTCAGGGTCCATAATTAACTATTATAACCTGAACTTGTGCAGGCGGCCTGATGTTTCCTCAGTGCTGCCTCCTTACCTTCTACAATTAACTATGCTAGATTTCTCTCTCCCCAGCCGTGCAGCTGGTTGCAAAGGCATCATAGCCTTGTAGTGAATCGGAGCAGGAGAGAAGGCAACGGCCCCCTCGGGACCCCCTTGTCCTCGAGTGTATGGCTCATTCCTTTCCCCTGAGCCTTGGAAGGAACCTGGCCGCCCCTGCACTTGCTTCCTTCTGCAGCCTCATCTCATTTAGGAGATGCCTCCCTTTTAATTAATATACTTAACTACCTATCCTATCTTTAACTGGACCCCTGCCAAAGAGAGCGACAAACATAGCCATTAACTCTGGCAGCAAACACAAACGCTGCTCTAACCGAATGCACTGTGGGGAAGGTGAAAAAATAACCAAATCGAAGGCCAATCTGATATGGTTGCAAAAAAATCCTTCCCAGCCCTCAAACAAGTGACCCGCCGGCAACCACAGTGACATTCTTCAGGGCTGGTGGGTGGATGCTCTGCTTTTTCCCACTGCCCAAGCAGACTGAAGCTTGGGCGGTGATCAACAACATGGTGCCCGGCCAGTCTCGTGATGCGAGACTGCCGGCGTGCAACCATCTGACGCGGTTGCCATGGAACTCGCGCCGCTAGCTCTACTGAGAGCGGCGAAGTCGCTGCATTGTGTGTCCCCCTTCTCCCACTGGCGGGGGGCGCAAAGCTCCCGTGCCCTTGAAGGGTCTGCCCTATTGGGATAGCCTGATGGGCAGGGGGAAGTGTGGGATTTAGAGGTGAAAGGAATATCTGACATAAATGCAGTATCCAAGAGCTTCAGGTACTGTGATCCGAATCCACTGGATTGAGTATGCGGCCCATCCTGATTTTGGATATTATTCAGTTTGGTCATGTTTGGTTTGGGCTGCCAATCATTTGCTTAAGTCCAGAATAATAACCTTGAATGAGAGATGCAGTACTTTTTATTGCTAGTGGGAGCAGTCTAAGGTATGGTGGTCCTTGCTGTCGTATTTCTATTCTTTTGAGGTTTTGGTAAACTAGGAGAAAGATCAGGATTGCTCTTTGCATTTTGGTAACACCTGAGATCAGAGCCCCTCTGGTGTACACAGCACAGACAGAGAGTGCAAGACTCCTTGTCACAAATGGCTTGCAATGAAAATACAGACAAAGGGTGAAGGAGAAACAGAGGCCCAAGTAATGAGGTGCTGGATTGAAGCCCGAGTATTCTGGCCGGTCCTCCAACCCTCAGAGAATACTCGGAATTCAGGAAGGTGGGAGGGGGGGGCAGAGGCCAGAGAGGGCCTGGGGGGAGGTAATAGGACAGCAGGGGCCAGGGAAGAGGGGGGTGGGGGTGGCCTAGCATGCCAAAAACTAGGCATTCTCAGACCGCTTTCAAGATGGCTCTGGTAGTGTCAGCACGCTGCAGACACTGTTTTTGGTGCAGCCAGCTGCTTCTGGGCATACTCAGAAGAACCGGTTGGCCACACCCAAGATGGTGCCCGCAGCTTACCGACACTGCCAGCAGCATCTTGGAAAGGTCTGAGCATGCTCAGATGGGGCCATTCAGGTCCTTCCGAGCATGCCCAGTTTTTGTTTTTGTTTTTAAATGATTACTTACCAGCCTGGGTAGAGACCACGTGTTGTAGGACCCCCTCCAGAGAGCAAGCACAGCACACTACCCCTGACCCCCTGCTAGGCCACCCCCCTTAAGTACCCCACAGTCCCCACTAGGCCCATACTAGGCCCCCACCCTGCCTTCCCAGACCCATGCTGGCCTATTCCCTCCCCCACCCTCCTTCTCTGCACTTGACCAAGGTTTGGCCGAGTACCAAATTTGAGGGTCAAGTCCTTGGAAACTGGGTACCCAGCAAACTGAGGCTGACTAGCCTGGTCGTTGGTAAATTCTGAGGAAACCAGAGGACCGTGTTTCAGCACTACTTTGGTTGTCTTCACATGGACACCTGCCCGCCTGATCCCCGGTTGGGCTGTCTTTTTAAAGACAGCTGAACAGATGTGGAGGCAGGACAGAGGTGGGGCAGGCTGTCCATTCTCCTGACCTGCAATGCCAGCAGAGCAGGCAGCCCAACGCTGGGGCAGTGGATGGCGGCGGGGCTGCTGTCCTCCTGCTCGGCAGAAGGCAGCTTGACTGGGGGTTGCCCCAACAGTTCCATAGCACTGCAAGCCATCTGACCACAATGCTACGGTGTGGTGGAGGGGCGCTGTGCTGGTGGACTGTGGACCCAGGCACAGCTGCAAGCAGGCAGAAGTGAGGGTGCATCCACAGGTTTGCGCCTGTGTGAAAGTACCCTTTATGTCTGTGAAACAGGGTACAGCTAGCATTAAGATTTCAAAATCAACTTTCCCTGCTCTCTTCTCTTTCCTCAAACTAACTCACGCTGTGCCCCTTCTGATGCCAGGTGACGCCAGGGTTTTTCCCCGATGATGTTGCTTTTGTGAATATTTGCCAACCAAAATGACCCTCCTGCTGAAAGAAGCCCAGCAGAGGCTAAAATAAAATCTACGTGAAACCTGAAGTAGCCAGAAATGAGAGCTCAGAAATCCCCACTTGATAATGTCATTCAGAACCTAATCTGTCAGATGGCTCTTTCACCCTTTATTTCGGTGTTTTTTTTTACATCTACACACAAAAAAGGTCTTTCCATGGTGAGTTTTATCTTCTGGCTGCCAACATATTGCTTGATGCACATCAGCAAGGCTACAGTTGTAGCAGCATAATTGCTCTGCAGCCATCACATCTTGTAAAAGCAGACTATCCTACTGCCAGGTTGTCTCCAAATATAACAGTGACAGGATTCTTACCAGAAACCTTCAGAAAACAGAATAGACAGGACTTCCTCACTTCTTTGCCCTGGGAGAGGACATGTAATGTTGTCTAGCCTCTGATTTGTAATGGTAGATTGTGGAAACAGCCTAGGGGTGCGCACCAGGGAACCATGCTGTTTTTTAAAAACATTTTTTGTTTTTATTAAAAACTGTCATTTTCATTATCGTTATTTTCATTATTCGTTTTTCCTTTCAGTGTTGATTTTGTGTGACAATGAAGATTTTGTTTTTGGTATTGTTTCCGTTGTGGGCTTCCACCAGTGACAGAAATGCCAGCAGACCCCTGCCCCAGACTTCCCAGAACACCTTCCTCCCTTTCTCATTATAATGCAGCAGTAAGTGCACAGTGACAATATGAAAAATTACTAATATGTATGTTTAACATACACCTAATAACCTATACTATATGTAATATATTCCTATCTATCTATCTATCTATCTATCTATCTATCTATCTATCTATCATCATTATAATTTTGTTGAACATCTCATTATTTTTATGGCAGCCTCACGATGTTGGCAGACTTAGTGTATGCATTGCAAACCGTCGGTGTATACTGTGCACACCAAGCACAGGGACCTTGGATTGGTCCCTGTAATAGAATTAGAGGGTTGTGAAAGGGTTAAAACTCTTTTACCTTGGATTTTGGGACACTAGCCCTTTAAGGCTTCAGCCAGAAAGTCAGCAGAAGTCACCTGACTGGCTGCAGCAGTGTATAAGACACGGAGAGAAGCCTCAGACAAGGAGAGAGCTAAGGAGGGAATGGTTGCCTCAGAGCTCTGGCAGCAAGGAGCCAAGGGCTCGAGTTAAGCCTAGGCAGGCAGAGAGAAAACGTCCAAAGCTACCAACAAAAGAAGCTAAATGGCAGCAGTGTGTATCCCCCGGAGTTCCAGGTCAAACGGAGCTGGAGCACCCAGATGGGATCAATCATTGGGTGTTTTTACACACACATTTCTCCTGCATTTTGGCTGTTACATCCTCAACTTTCTGTGTGTCTAAATCACTCCCCCGGATCTTAAACATCCAGCTCTTTGAACTTCTGCATAAAACTTCTCCCAGAACGTTTGTGTGTAAAATGTTCTCCTGGTAAACTGCTTTGCTCCAGGCAGCTGTGGTCACTTGGTTTCCATGGCAGCCCCTCGCGTCTACAGCTGCGGCTACTTCAGGCTGCCTCAGGGCAGTGTTTATGTGAAGAATGCATCCAGGAACTGCCTCAGGGCAGCGTGTGTGTGTGAAAAATGCATCCGGAACTTACTTGTGGACTTGTAAACCCAGAAGACTGAAAAATCCAGAACTTTAAGGTGTGGGTAAAAACGCCCGTTGAAGCAGACGCCAGGACAGGCCTGATCTATAGCACTTAACATGAGGGGACCTGGGTGGGTAGTACTCTGGTAGAAGCCCCTCTTCAGAGGGCTTTGAGGCAGGCTGTAAGGGCAGTGTTGGAGGCCCGTGTTTGAAATTTAATTTAGAATTTCAGAACTGTATGTGTCAGGGGGTCAGCTATAGTCCCCAAAGACACTCCTAAGCTTGCTCCTAGTGAGAAGAGCAGGGCCCTAGTACAGCCCCCAAGAGACTATTGTGCTTATGTAAATGGGAACGTGCGCTTTGCAAATTTTGGAGAACAACGGGTGCTTTTAGATGGAGTGCACCCACACGTCTCCTCCGCCTCACACCTGCGTGGGCCCTCTGTTTAATGGCCGACCATTCGGGTGTGAAGCAGAGCAGAGGTCCAGGCCAGCTTTGCTTGCGTGTTCCAGAACGTCCCGGAGCACCACAAGCGGAGTGAGTCGCTGCCCAAATGTGAAGCAGTGGTTTGGGGATGGAGCTGCAGTCGGTGTACTCAGCAGATGGGCAACTGGGGTTGCCATGGCAGCACCACCGAGCTGTGGGCATCAGCCTAGAATGGCAGCCAATCTGCCCAGAGCTCTATGGAGTGGGAGGGAATCCCCTGGGAATCCATGCAGGGGGGCTGCCATCACAAGTCCCTCCATGCAACAGGTCAGTCCAAGAGCCATCCACCTGGTAGGAGTCCTGGACCTCTGCTACGCAGCAGGATCACGCCCCCGGTAGGATCTGTCTTGCAACTGGGGGGCCTGGAGGAGTGCACTCAGCCTAGACACCGAACAGCTAATCCGGGGGCAGAGGATTGCAGTTTACCCTGGCTGCTAAACAGCTGATGGGGGGAGGAGGAGCCCCCTTCCTCCATCAGCTGTTTGGTAACCAGGGTGAGTGTGCTCCTCCAGGCCCCTGATCAGCTGTTTGGTGGCTGGGGTGAGAACAACTCCCTCAGACCTCACCTTGTGGCGGAGCTGTACGGGCCGATCAGGCGGCAGGCAGCCCCATAGCCCCACGTTGGCCCAGGTGGGACAACAGTAGCCCCATGCTGCATCACCGGCTTTCTCCGGCTGACTCATCCCATAGCAGCCAGCCTGCCCAGGGCTGGAAGTGAGTGAATGTCGGGTGGTCAACGAACTGACCGATAGGTGGCTACTGTGGGCTGTTGTGGGCTACTGTTTTTGTTTGTTTGTTTGTTTTCATCCACTATGATTTGTGCACAGACTTTAGGATTGGCCCCAATGAGATTGCTCTTCAGAGTCTATCACATTTTATTTTGCTCTGCTCTCAGTGTCTTACTGCATTTGGTTCCATGAGGCAGGCAAACTCATACAATTTATATCCAGTTTTTAAGACTGTAAATCATGGTAAGGACTGGAAATAAGATGAAGAAATAGCAGTTTCACATAGGGAGTTTTGAGGGGGTTTATTTTGGTCCAAATACAGCTTTAACGTGGTTTCCATTTGCTGAAATTGTATTGTTTTTCAGTGGGGGAAAAAACCCATTACAGTTTATTAGAAACAAAAACTTTTTTGGAGCATTTATCTAGATACCAAATCCCCAATCCAAGCTCTGTGCGTGCATCCAGACCAAAGGTGGAATTGCAGACATCCACAAAGTGTGTATGTGCAAGGCAGCCCAGGGAAAGTCTCCCAACCCTGTTGCCACTGGCGCAGCTACTGTAGCCAGACTCTTCCTTTCCCGGTTGTGGTGGGATCAGGAGGTGGGGGAATTTCCTTTGGCGCCCCCTGTGTACACACTCTGCGCTTGTGTTTTGGTCTGCGTGTACGTGGAGCTTGGATCAGGGTGCAAAGCTGAACAATTTCACAAGGGGAAAGTAAAGCCCCGTCAAAAGACAAAAATAATCTGGAAAACAATCTTTTAGAATGTTTTTATTGATTCAAATTATTATTTTTTTTGCAGCGGTGGGGATTTTTTGGTTGATAACCAATGCTATTTTTTTTGTCAAGTACATTATTTGTGGTGGAAAAATTCAACTAGCTCCATGAAGAAATAAGGCTGCAATCCTGCAATGCACTCTACTGGCACCAGGTAAACCTGAAAGAGAGTACCCAGGTAAATGGGCACCCTCTCAGTTTTGGGGTGCCCAAATTGACCCACTTACGTTGGCACCAATCGGTGCCTGAATGTGACCCGATGGGCTACTCGTGCCGTCCCCGGACTTACTCACCCGTCTGACTGTACCACTACTCGCTGTTCCTCTGGCCACTGGATCCGCTGCTTCTCCCAGACTGGCCCACTGCTCATCTGAGCTGAATGGCGTGCCACGGTCCCCATACTGGGGGTATATGCAGGGCCTGGAGGAGCAGTAGAAGCAGCGGCACAGCCAGGATGGTGAGTCAGCCCGAGGACTGCACGGGGGCAGGAGCTTCCATGGGGAATCCCTGAAAGTCCCAGAAAGAGCCACATTTTCAGGCATCCAGGCTCCCGATGGGGGCTGGGTAAACTCAGTGTGTGCCTGAAAATGCGGGTATAGCCAATGTGCTACCCGCTGCATCCCTAGCACCTTACATCTATGGTCAAATGATTAAAATGTAGAAACTGAAGTGGACTGGCAGCTATACTAAAAGGGACAAGAGTTCAGTTTATAGGGAAAATGAACTAAAACTGTTAAAATCAAAAGCACTAACCATTTTCTTGTTGAAAGTAATAAGACACATTTTTCTTGGCCCTGTTTTCTGCCTTAAATATTGGGGGAAATACCTATTATTAGACCCAATGGCTAAGCCCGCAACATGAACCACTGATTGCTCATTCAAAGGGACAACTCAGCTTCGACTCATTCTACCTGCTCAACCCACACATCACCCAAACATGGGACTTCCCTAGTGATCCATCCACAACACCATCAACTGTGTTTCCTACATCCTATTCCATTAAGAAAAACCCATAGAATCTATGACCCTAGGGTTCACTGACATCATGGGACCAACATAATATTTTGTAACTACTGCCAATTAAACATAAAAATATCAGTCATAATGATCCTTCCACCCCGCTGCCCACAGGTACATTTCTTAAAAGAGCAAGAATCAGTATTGAAGCCAAACACAAACAGGAGCAGGAAACATTTGCTAACAGAAAACTCAACTTCAGTAGCGGAAGAAATGAAATATGTGGATAAATTATATCGTATTTTAAAGTGGAAGAAAAATCAATCTGCAAAGACAATTTCAGATTTACTTCTATTTTTTAATGTACTTCTAAAACCTTCCTTGCCTCAGATCTGAGTAGTGGAATGCAAGAAAAATGATGACATCTCGGGAAAATAGCTGTACTTTTTTTCCTTTTAACTCTCCTGAGGAAAACAGCTAAAAATAAGCTAAAAATTGAGTGCAAACAGATTGCTTCATATGCTAGAATTTTTAATAAATATTTTTTCTCCTCTGCAAAACCAATCTTCCCTAATTCAGTTGCAGGCCTTGGAATTATGACTGAAACAAGAATCCTATTTTTTTTTCTAAGCGAGATCCTATTTTTAATTCTTAGCAAATCCTATTTTTAATTCTTAGCGAGATCTCAGGACAATCTTGCTAGCGGTTCAAGATCTTGATCTCGTCTAAACGTTGAAAAAGCCACTGTGCACTTGCCCAAATGGCAGCCGCAGCCATTCTGCGCGTGAGAAGCCCTCTTCCAAAATGGAACCGGAAGCATTGCCGTCATTTTGGAAAAGGGCGGGCGTTTTGCACATGTGAATTACCATTTTAAAATGAATAAATTAGATGCCGGATTCACACAAGAATACTGGATCTCTCAGGAATATTGGATTCTTGCAAGATTTGGGTTCCATAATTTTTGCTATACATTTTTCTACCGTACCAGCAAAATCCCAAGCCAATCATACCAACAAAGTTAGAGGGCACAAAGAAAAGAGAAGTTCCATGGGTGAAAGCTTCCTCAGTCCATTTCTAGAGATCATGCAACGATGCCATGCGGGAGTTTAGTCTCCATTATCAATTTCCAATGCCATGAACTAAACACATTTGCTTGCTTTGAAGGCAACACAGAAGAAAGAGGGACAAAGTGCTGACACAGTGACTTTTATTTGCCCTTTCAAACCAATAAGAAATGTCCCCTCAAAACTGATTGTGATCCTCTTCCAGTCTCCAAACAGACTCTGGTTCATGGCCCCTCCAATCAGAAGTCACCTACCTTGACCACATAAGGTTGGAATTTGAAATTTAAATGTTCAGTGTTGCTATTATGTCAGATGGTATACAAGATGGTATGCTGGTGTACGCACAAGACTCTTGTCAATTCGCGGTATTATTCAGCACACACATGGCTCAGGTAATCAAACTGACATTGGGTGTTTTCAGATGTGATGGGGCCAGTTGGCCCCGTCACGAAAACAATAAAGTAATCTCCCACCGGGATGACCCCGTCACGCCCTAACAGACGTGCCGGGGTCGTCCCGGCGGGGAATTGGGGAGGGGGCGAGGCCGCGCAGCGCAACATGTGGCCGCACGGCCCCGCCCCCTCCACACTCCCTGCCGCCTGCCCTCTGGGAGAGGGGCAGGCGGTGGGGCCAATGTGGCCGCAGCGTCTGGCCGAATCCGCCACGGCCTGGAATCCCGCTGGTGCTTCCAGGCCGTGGCGACCGACCAGACGTTACTTTTCTTTGATCCCCACTGGGGATCACTTTCACCACGCTTCCTGGGGAAATGGTGCGGCTAGCCCGGGAAGCGTGTTTGAAACTGACCCCATGTGGGGATTGAGAGTGGCGAACATCTGGCGGCCGCCAAACAGACGTGCAAGTCACAGTGACCACAGGTGGGTATTCACCGTGGTTCACTGTGATCTCGTAACTTCTGAAAATACCCATTAAAATGCTGGCCAAAAGAGTGTTAAGAGGTGGGGGAGGGTTTTTCCCCTCTATTCTTGAGTCTCGCTAAAAAAGAGCTGGGAACCGTGATTCTCAATGAGAATCGGGAGCAAATTGAGATTGAGTTTCAGCCCTAGAAAATGACTCTTCCTGTCCTAGAATCGCTCCCACATCCTGGTGAATAATGAGTGAAGAAATTATCTCTATGGTAACTGTAGACTACTGAGTAGAGCTGAAATGCCATCTTTGTGTGGTTGAAAATTCTGTTGCCATTTTTGCCACAGTGCTGCACATGTATAATGGCATCCACAAAAACGTGAATTTCAATAAGCAGAAAGGTTGTGGGGGGAAAATTGTGTGGTGTACTCTTGGCAGTCAGACTGACTTGATGGTTTGGCATGAGCCTTTTTCGGTAGATTGGACTCCATTAGTCCAGTCTTGAGGTGTTGACCATGGATCAGGGTTGCTCCTCCTAGAACACCAGATGTACCATTCTTCAAGTCAATTCAAGAGCGGGAAGGATGGTTACTACCCCTCTTACTTTAAGCTGGAGTCTCTGGGTCTTTGAGTACCATCTCTAGGTTCCAGTAGAAGCTCAAAATTTCCTGAGTTATCAAGGACAACATTGATAACTTGGCGGGGAGAGGGGGATTTCCAGGAGAGGGTTGGTGGAGGTCCATGTTGGATAGTGGCAGGGCACAAGAGACGGAAGGGGAACTGAAGATGGGAGTGTTACAATGTCACAAAAAAGTGGTAAAGTCTGCTTGCTCCAAAAATTCTTGGTATGGTCTCACACCATTTGAGCAGGAAGCTTCAGGGAAGGTGTAACCACTACTGGGAAGGTGTTTGCCTGTTTTTGCTGCATCCTGAAGATAAGCTAAGTCTACCATCCAGAAGCTATACATTATCTAGACGACTGTGAAGAGCACCATATCTACTTGAGACTTTTTCTGATAACCAAGCAGATGGGTATCTCCATAGCAATGGTATAAAAATATCAACTGGGTCACTAAACAATAAGATCGTTAAAAACAAAATTACTGCTCATGGCTTTAAAGAAAACATGAGTGCAATTTGGAGGACAATACCAGTATTTAGGCTGTAATTTTTACACTGAATTTGCATTTTGGGACTAAAATATTTATAACTTGTTTGCTGCTAAAGCCAATGGCTGTCTCTTGGAGCTAAACATTTTTTAAAAATAAATAAATAAATTTCCTGTACTTCACAGGGTTGTTGTGAGGATTAAAATTTGCATTAATTTGTTATACGTGAAGTGCTCTGAGTGCCATGGCAGGGGGCACTATATAATAATAATAATAAAGTATTAGTATTAGTATTCTTTCCAGGTAGAAAAAATGAAAAAATAGTTGATGCTTATTTTATTTTTTTATTTTATTTTATCCAATATTTGGTATCCTGCTCCATCCTGCCATAGGCAGATTTGGGTAGCTTACAATAAAAATTAATAAAACCATATATACTATAACCACAAAATACAAACCACAAAATCATCAGTAATGCCATAAAATACAAGAGCCTAGAGGAAAAAAAAAAAGAACACCCCACAACCCACCACCCCACCCCTTACCTGTCTCCCCCCAAAAGTCTGATGAAACAGACAGGTCTTTCATTGGTGATGGAGGGAGGGAAGATCCAGGGTCAAGTGGAATCCTACTAGGAGAGAGTTTCACAGCTGTGGTGATCAGCAACCGAGGATGCTCTCTTCACGGTTGCCACCCGAAAGACTCTGGGGACCTCAAGGAGGGCGCCACAGGGGCTGATCCAAGACCCGGGAGGTGAGGTAGTCCCGAACATAAAGGGAGCCCAGACCATGTAGGACTTTATAGGTAAGAACCAACCATCTCCAGGCCTTGAATCGGGCCCAGAAGATTATGTCACCAAGGGTAGCCCCATGTAAAGTATGTTACAGTATTCCAGTCTTGAGGTGATGAAGGTATGGGTGATAGTGGGAAGCTCGGAGTTCGAGATATATGGCCGAAGCCATTGTACCAGATTTAACTAGGGATGGGCGAACGCGGTTCAGAAGTTAGGAGTTCGGCCTATTTGGATGACCGAACCCGAATCTGAACACGAACAGACCGAACCAAACTCAATTCTGAATGTCGAAATGACCGAACAGTTTGGTCAGTTCGGATCACGTTCAGGTGAGTTCGTGTGACAAAACGTGTCGCTGGAAGGCAAAACGTGACAGGGAGGGGGAGTCAGCTGAGCAGCAGATTTCCAGGCACCTGGGGTGGAGAGGCTTGGAGGTAGCACCCAGCCTGCCCAATCACCATCCCTTTTCGCCTCAGACCACTGACTTCGCTGTCTGCGATTGGCCACGGACTAGGCTGCATAGAGCCAATGGGGCTTGTGGTGAGGCGGGCGCAGCAAGAAACAAAACTGATTGCCTCCCCCTTCCCAACACCTTCTGAGCTAGTCACTGTTCCTGAATAGCAGGCATTTCAGAAGGCTCCCTCTCCTCCTATTTCACCCATCCAACCCATCTACCTCCACTTTATCATTTATTTAGCTTAGATTAGATAAATTTAGGCATAATTTTTTGTTTTTACCCCTCCCTGTGTTCCCTGTGTTCAACCTTCCTCCCTCCCCCCTCCATTGAATCCTTTCCCTCTCCCTCTCATTCCATCCCTGATTCCCTTCCCCTGTTTTAAGTTTTGGATTTATTTAGAGTAGGATTATTATTAGATTGATTTTCATTTCAGTTTTGTACCCCTCCCTGTGTTTTTTGTGTTTC
>QEPC01012123.1:171246-188171 GCA_003113815.1 Sphenodon punctatus | reverse complement strand
TCAATTGTGGAGGACAAGGGCTTCCAGCAGCTGATTGGGTTCCTGGCCCCCAACTTTAAGCTGCCTTCCCGCTCCACCCTGAGTCGGACTGTGGTGCCACAGCTCTACAGGACTTTGAAGGAGCGGGTGAGGGAGAAGCTGGCAGGTGCTGGGGGGGGGGGCCACGGTCCACTTAACCACTGACCTGTGGTCTGCCAGAAATGCCCAGCACTCCTACCTGGCAGTGACTGCACACTGGTGGCAGAACCCAGAGGCAGCGCTTGGCAGTGGCAGGAGGGGTCCTGAAGCAGGGTATAGGTGGGTCCTGCTTCAGGCACAAGTCATGGACAGCTCCCACACCTCAAGAAACCTCAAGGCAGCCCTGGCCACCATGGACAGGGAGTGGGTCACGCTGGGCGCAGCCTTCACCAAGGGGTGTGTGGTCATGGACAATGTGGCCAATATACTAAAGGCAGTCCGTGAGGGGGGCTTCACAAGCATCTGTTGCACCGCACACACCCTCCATCTCATGGTGAAGGATGCCCTGGGCTTGGGGGATAAGGGGATTGGGCCAGGCACCCTTAACTCCCTGGTAGACCGGAGGAGGAGGATGGTGCTGTTCTTCAACTGTAGTGTGAAGGCCAGCGAGCTCCTCCGGGAGAAGCAGGTCGAGCAAGGGTCCCTGGTGCACATGCTCATCCAGGATGTCTCCACCAGGTGGAATTCCACCTTCCTGATGCTCAAGCGGCTTCTTGAGCAGAAAGCCGCCCTCCATCAGGTGGAACTGGAGAGAGACATCGAGGCACCTCCAGGGTACAACAGGGAGGAATGGGAGTTGATTGCTCAGACGGTCTTCATCCTGAGACCGTTCCTGGCCATGACAGAGACTGTGAGCAGCTCCACCGCCACCCTCAGTCAGGTAACCCCGCTGGTCCATAGTATCAAGAGGAGCCTGGACGAGATTCTCTGGGGGGCGGGATTGTGGCCCTCTGGGCAGGAAGCTCTCCGATGAGGTGCTTGACCTGACACAGAAGTTGAAGGCGGGGCTGAATGTGCACTTTGATGAGCTCCTGCACCGGGAGGAATATGTCCTGGCAACCATGTTGGACCCCAGGATCAAGGGCAGCATGGCACGTGAGACAGCAGTCTATGGCCTCCGGAAGGGTGTGCTGGTGCGGAAGGTCCGGCAGGCAGAGTGGGCAATGCAGCAGGACACCCCTGGGGATGGTGGGAGTGGGAGCAGTGACCCCTTCCAGCCATCTGGGTCTATCCCTGCCCCAAGCCCTAGCGGTAACACCAGCACCAGCAGCAGGATCAGCAGCAGCAGCAGGACCCCTACTAGTGCCAGCAACTCCTCCTGTGTGCATTCCACTCTGGGGACCATGAGGCCCAGCACAAAAGGGCAAGCAGCGTGGCTGAGGGCAGTGGGGCAGGTGGTGCCCACCAAGAGCTACCAGACAGAGTATGATGGTGCCTCAGCAGCAGTGGAGACCTACCTGGAGGAGGAGCCATGCATTGATCTCAGCAGCGATCCCTTGGCCTACTGGGCCAGCAAGGTCAATGTGTGGCTGGCCCTGTCAAAAGTGGCCAAGGGTATCCTGTCCTGCGCACCAACCAGTGTCCCCAGCGAGTGGGTGTTCTCTGTGGCGGAGGACATTTGCTCCCCACATCGCCTGAGACTGGGGGCCAAGTTAGTGGAGCAGTTGCACTTCTTGAAGATGAACTTTCTGCTGGTGGGATTCCCCAAGCTGCCCCTAGACAACGAGTGATGGTGCAGTGGCACATGCCAGCCCATGCCAGTGGCATTTGGGATGTGGCTCCTCCTCCTCCTCCTCCACACCAAGAAACAGCCACTCTAGCCCCAGGACCCACCATCATGGGTCTGGGGCCATCATTCCTTGCACGGAGGTGATGTCTTTTCACCGCATCAAGAAACAGGTGCTCTAGCCCCAGGATCCACTCTTAGGGTTCTGGGGCCAAGTTACAGGCAGGGAGGACTGTGGCCAATACCTAGAAGCTGTCACTCCAGCCCCGGGACCCACCGTCATGAGTCTGGAGCCATCATTCCTCGTACGGAGGCGATGTCATTCCACCGCATCAAGAAACAGCCACTCCAGTCGCAGGACCCACTACCAGGATTCTGGGGCCATGTTACTGGCAGTGAGGGCTGTGACCAATACCTAGAAGCTGCCCCTCTAGTCCCAGGACCCACCATCATGGGTCTGGGGCCATCATTCCTCGCACAGAGAGCCTTCATTCCACCTAGAAGCTGCCACTCTAGCCCCAGGACCCACCATCAGTGTTCTTGTGCCCTGTCATTCCGCTCACAGGGCACTGTCATTCCACCTTTTCATTATGAGTTAGCAACCTGCTGTTCATGGCGAAATTGAGAGGGAAAGTCTCCCCACTGCTAGAAGGAGAGACAGACACGATCCCACTGTCACCTGCACTATATGGCCAGAGAGAGAGAGGCTCCCCACTAGAATGAGAGAGATGGGGGTTGTGGTGGTGGTGTATCCAGCTTAAGCTGCCTGCCACCTATCAGAACCAGTGAGAGCTCTGATGTGCCCACATCCAGCAGCAAACGTACCAGAATGAGATGGAAATAAATAACACAATGTATTATATGTGCCTGCCTGTGTGCATTCCTATACCTGCTACCACCTATTGCATGATTGAATGAAGTGTGCCCATGCCCAATGAAGCATAGTAATTCTAGGGACATCATTAAACTCCCATAGGCTATCATTCCACTGTACCTGAAGCAGTCATGCCCATCCCAGGAACCATCAACGAGATTCTGGGACCATCATTTCAGGCACGGCGGTCTGTCATTCCATTCCACTACATCCAGAAGTAGTCACTCCAGTTACAAGATCCATCATCTGGGTGCTGCCGCTGCGCGCACCTAACTGGCCAGCGGCTACCGCTGCCTGCACGCCAGCCTGCCCCCCCAGCCTACTCCTCTGCACCCACCCGCGGATGCCCGCTAAAGCTGCTGCAAGAGCCCATCTGACCAGTGACCACCAGCACCGGCCACCTGCTGCACGCTGCCAAAAGAACCTGTCTCTCTTTCTCTCTGGCACACCCACACAGACATAAGCCCTGCCCCTCCTGGGGGGCTGTCTGCAAGTTGAGACCCTGCTGCTGGCACATCTTGGGGCTAATGCTACTACACGTGCTGCTGCTGTCAGGTAGGGATCTGACAAGCTGAGATTCTGCCACCTGCCAGAACTTCAGCACAGAGGGATAAAAGATGGTACAGGTCAAACAAACAACACACAACTTTATAAAACCAAACCCAAACATATATAAAAGGAAAGGAAACTTAGGGGTATACTCTTTGGGCCTGTCCCCTGGAATGTGGGGGAAAGGTGAAAGGGGTGCATGGGACCTAGGGGCGGCCAAGGGCATCACGTCTGCCTCCACCTCATACCCACGTTGAGTGGCAAAGTCCAGGGCCCCTGCCAAGGACGCCTTCCACTTGGCAAGAGACTGGTGGTGTAACTCCAATGCCTGCCTCTCTTTGTGGAGGTATGCCACATATGCATCCACCTTCTGGTCCTTAACTTGGAGTTCCCGGAAGCGTTCAACAAGATCGTCCTCCATTGTGAGGGCTTGGAGCCTTAGCCCATCAAGGTATTTTTGGGAGGCCTCTCTATATTTTTGTGTGGGCCTCTCCAGTTGGGCCCTAAAAGCCCTTTCCTCTTCTGTCACCTCATGGGTGGCTGGAGACTCCTCCACAGAGCTAGTGGGGGAAGGGCTGTGGTGGTGGACCTTCTGCCATGCCTTCCCCCCCTTCTTGTGCCAATGATGCTCCTCCACACCAGAGTCCCGCTGCCTCATGGTGGATGTTCTTAATGTGGGCGATTAGGTCGGATGTGGTCCCCTGGCCGCTCCTTGTAATCTGTTTGCTGCATACCTAAAGAACATAAAAAGATAGGAACATAAGAAGTGCCATACTGTGTCAGACCAATGGTCCATCAAGCCCTGGCTGCATTCTGTCTCCACAAGTGGGTGGGTGGACAATCTCTCACTGCAGGGGACTTTCTTCCTAACATGTCACAATCTATTCCCTGTTGTTCCAGCCCCCATGCCTTAGCTTGCATACAGCGTATCTTTTGTGCTTGACATACCACCACCAGACATCAGACCTCATGGGCCTGCTTTCTTCTGGCAGCAGCTCCAACCTCCACCTTGATGGGGTTCTGGGGGCCCGGGCACCAGCGGTGGTGGTGACATCATCACCCTCTCTGAAACAGGAACACATACACATTGTAAATAACACCTAAATAATATAATGCATTTATGATGATGCCTCTAGTCCTCCCTCCTTGGGGGGCTAGGGATGGTGAATGGAGAGACCCACCCTGGCTGGCACGTACAAGTCCACCCCTTCTTGGGGGGCTAGGGATGGCAACTGGAGCGTGACCCTTGCTGGAACATGCAAATCCTACCCTTCTGGGGGTGATAGCGCTGGAGACCCTTGCTGGCACGTGCAAATCCTGCCCTTCTTGGGGTGCTGCTAGGGATGACTGGCACATGTTTGGGTGGGTGCTTCCTTCAGCTCATGCCTGACTGCTGGAAGAGCCCCCCACACCCTCTCTCTCTGTGGCAGACATCCACTGCCACCCGCTGATGCCCACTGTTTGTGCCTGACTGCCCACCACCCACGCANTTCCTGTACCTGCTGCTACCACCTATCACATGATTGAATGAAGTGTGCCCAATAGGCTTTAGGCTGTCATTCCACTATCCCTGAATCAGTCATGCCCTCCCGTCCCAGGAACCATCAACTAGATTCTAGGACCATCATTCCAGCCACTCAGGGCTGCATTCCATTCCACTGCATCCAGAAGCTCGGTGCCCGCACGCCAGCCTGCCCCCCTCAACAGCCTACTCCTCCGCACCCACCCGTGGATACCCACTGAAGCTGCTGGAAATAAAAGCCCCTCCGACCACCAGCTCCCGCCGCCTGCTGCCAAGGAGCCTGTCTCTCTTTCTCTCTGTCACATCCACCCACACAAACACAAGCCCTGCACCTCCTGGGGGACTGTCTGCAAGTTGGGACCCTGCTGCTGGCACAGCACATCTTTGGGTTAATAACTACTCTACATGAGGTGGCAGGTGCTGCTGGTAGGGATCGAAAACCTGTATGAGATTCTGTCACCTGCCAGCCAGAAATTCAGCACATAGGGATAAAAGATTGGAAAGGTCAAATGAAGCTTGTGACAAGAAATAGAACAACTTTCTATTTTATGATTGTATTTTAAATGTTTTAAATGGTTTTTTATTGTTGTTAACCGCCCCGAGCTGCTGTGCAGGATGGGGCGGTATAAAAATCTACTAAATAAATAAATAAATAAATAAAACTTTTATTAAAACTATTTAAATAACAACAACAACAACATTCTGAAACCAAAAGCAAACATTCAAAGGAAACTTATAAATTAAACTAGGTGTCTCTGGGCCTGTCCCCCAGGACTTGGGGGAAAGGCAACAGTTGTTGGGGCACAGCACGGGACTGAGGGCCAGCAACCCAGGACACTTCCAGCTCATAGTCATGGGAGACAGCAAACTCCACGGCCCCTTCCATGGCCCGATGCCACCTGGAGAGCGCCTGGTGGTACGTTTCCAGGCATTCCATGTCAGTGGAGATGTACTGGCCGTACGCCTCCACCGTCTTCCTCTCCACCTGGACCGCCTGGAACTGCTCCACCAGGCAGTTCTCCATGGTGGCTGCTGTCACCTTTAGGCTGGCCACAAAGTCCCAGGTGGGCCTCTCCAACTCGGCCTGAAAGGCCTTGACCTCAGCATTCTCCCAGGGCCCGGGGGTCTCCACATCAGGACTGGAGGCGGGGGGGGAAGGGCTTACATGTCATCGCTTGAGGGTTGCCTTCCCCCCCCTTCTTCTGGTGCTGTTGCTTGGGCTCCCCAGCCATGCCAGAGTCCTCCTGCTGCAGCACCGTCTGGCTGTGGAGCTTTTCAATATGGGTGATTAGCCCTGACGTGGTCCCCTCTCTCTGCCTCCTTAATCTTTTGCTGCAGAACTAAAGAGCATAAAAAGATAGGAACATAAGAAGTGTCATACTGTGTCGGACCAATGGTCAGTCAAGCCCTGCCTTCATTCTGTCTCCACAAGTGGGTGGACTGGGTGGCCAATCTCTCTCTGCAGGGGATTTCCGTTCCTAACAGGTGATAGGGCAATTCATTCCCTGTTGTTCCAGCCCCCGTGCCTTACCTTGCAGATGACGATTCCATCACCCTTGTCATAAAACCTCCAGACATCAGTGCGTTTTGTCTGCCGGATGTCTGGGGATGGCATTGGTGAGTCCAACCTCCACCTGGGTGTCCTGTGCAGCGGTGTACCAATGCTGGCATCTGATTCCTCTCTGAAACAGGAACACATAAACAACACCTACGTAATATCATGCATTTACGATGATGCCTCTAGGCCTCACTTCTTGGGGTGCTAGGGATGGCAACGGTAGATGGTGACCCTGGCTGGCACGTGCCAATCCTGCCCTCCCTGGGGTGCTGCCTGCTAGGGAGGGATGGCAATGGAAAGACCCCAGCTGGCACGTGCAAATCCTGCCCTTATTTGGGGGTGCTAGGTAGGGATAGCAGCTGGAGAGTGGGGATGGCTGGCAGGCACATGTTTGGGTGGGGGTGCTGCTTGTGCTCGTGCCTGACTGATGGAAGAGCCCCCCACACTACAGTACCCTCTCTCTCTGTGGCAGACATCCGCTGATACCCCCTGATTCTCACTGTTTGTGCCTGACTGATGCCCATCACCCACGCACCCACCCACATGCCAGTGAGCTCACTCTAACAGATAGAGACTTAAGATTGTTAGCCGCCCCGAGATGCCGTCGGCATGAGGGGGCAGCATAAAAATGCTAAGAAATAAAAATAAATAAGTTTCTTGTCCTCAAAGTAAAAAAAAAGTTTACAAAGCTGGCAGCAGTGGCAGCAGCACCTCCTGTGCCCGCCGGCTCTGGCTCCTCCTCCACCACCAAAGGTCCAGGAGAAACTTTTCCTCCACCACCAGCTCTGCCACCTTGGCCTTCCCCCAGGCCCGGCGTTTAATGGTGGTGGCACTGGTCACCTTCTTCTCCATTTTTTTTTTAAACACACAGCCAACACAACACACTCCCACCAACACTCACCAACCAGCCAAACCAAAACCAACACACACCACACATCCAAAACACACACAAATCAAAAACGAACACCACAGCCAGCCACAACACATACTCTCACCCACACAAGCTCCATACGCACTTGAATTTCCTGTTTCCAGGGTGATCATGGGTTCTCATGATACTTTTTACGAACGCTCGAACCAAACTGAACACGACTGAACTGAACGGCTGAACCCGAACGCGGTGACTGAACCGAATGGCCAAACCGAACTGAACGACCGAACCCGAACCACAATCTGTTCGCCCATCCCTAGATTTAACTGACCAAAACTGTTCCTAGTCACAGCCGCCATGTGCACATCCAAGCGGAGCTGCAAATCAAGGAGCACCCCCAGATTGTGAACCTGAGGGATGAAGGAAGATGGACACCCCGCACCCCCCCCCCACCTTAGTCCTCTCCACTAGCATCATCTCTGTCTTGTTGGGATTCAGCTTCAGGCTGCTCACCCTCATCCAGTCCCCCACAGTCGCCACTGAGACTGCTGGGTTTGGGTCAGCTGAAAACGAGAGGTAAAGTTGGGTGTCATCAGCATATTGATGACACCAAACAACAAACACCAAACCCGCTCACAACTTCTCAGAGAAGCTGCATATACACGTTGAACAGGAGAGGGGACAGAATAGAACCCTGTGGAACTTCACAACTGAGATCTCTGGGAGATTAAAAGTGGTCCCCAGCACAACACACTGAGTTCTTCCATCCAGGAAAGAGCAGAACTTTTCAAGAACAATTTCACCTACCCCAGCACAGTCCTACAAGTCACCAACATCTCATGGTCAACAGTGTCAAAAGCAGTTGATCGATCCAACAGAATCAGGAGAGTCGACCTACCCTGATCCAGCTCTTGGTGAAGGTCATCAACTATGGCCACAAGCACAGTCTCAGTGCCATTACCCGAATGGAAGCTGGACTGTGAGGGGTCTAGTAAACTAATCTGGTCCAGATACCCCTGAAGCTTCCAAGTCACTAACCATTCAATAACCTTCCCTAAAATGGGGTTAGAAACTGGCTTCAATGTCAAGAAATGGCTTTTTGAGCAGAGGTCGTGCTATGGCCTCCTTGAGGCACCCAGAGACCCTGCCCTCCTATGGGGAGGCATTGACCACCCCCGACAACAATGCCCCCTACTTCTCCCTGATGGCCTTAACCAGCCAGGACGGGCATGGATCCAGTTCACAAGAGGTTGCTCTAATCGGCCCAAGGACATCTTCTGCGTCAGCGGATGACACCCACTGAAACTGATCCCACAAAACTGGACAAGGCGGAGCATTCATTACCCTGGGCTCCCTGATTGTACCAAATGTGGTATTGAAGTCATGGTGAATGTGAGTGATTTTATACACAAAATAGTAAATAAACCTGTCACAGTGAGCACTGGAAGACTCTGATTCCAGGTGGAGACAGACCGGACTCACCAGCCCCATAACCACTCAGAAAAGGTCATCTGGATGAGACTTCATGGATGCTATGATGGCAACAAAGACACTTTCCTTTTCTGCTTGCACAACCATAGCATAGGTTTTTAAACTAACTCTATGCCACAATTTATAGTCTTCAGAGCAAGTCTGGCGTCGTCATCGCTGTAACCACCTTTTTTCCTGCTTCAGTTGCCACAGGTCCCCCGTAAACCACGGAGACCTATGTCACCAATGCTCAGGAAGTGGACAACAGGGAACCAACCAGTTGATGGACATGGCCAACAAGGTATGCCATAAGGTCACAAGGTCATTGAGTGATTGGCTGTTGAGATTAGAGGACAATTCCACAAGAGCATTCCAGAACTCATCTGGTTCTATAATTCTCCGGGGACAAACAAACCAAACAGGTTCTGCACATTTCCAGGGGCAGACATGTGCCGGGAGAGAGGCCAGTAGGAGGTAATGATCCATCTGTGACAAGGGTATCATTGACACACCCCCACTAACATATTCCCTGCCTCATGGCCAGTGCAGAACACCAAAATCCAGCATATGCCGTGCCCCCCTCACCACCATGTGTTGGGCCAGTTTTCATATGAGACAGACCTATAGTTGCCATGGTGGCCATAGGCTCATGCTCTGTCCCATAAAGACCGGTGTCAGCCCGGATGTTGAAGTCCCCCAAGACCACCATCCTTGGGGAGCGCAAGACCACATCCAAGATCAGATCGAATAGAGCTGAAGTACAGGTTGGTGCATGGTATACTAGCAGTAACCCCAATCTGTCTCCAGCCAAATCATCCACAAGATGGAGCGCCTCAATTCCTGGAAGGGCCTGCAATGAATACTTCTAACAGACCATGTATCCTTAAAAATAATGGCTACACCTCCTCCCTCCCACCCCCCATTGCTTCTCAAGTCTTGGTTGGTGCTGCATGGATTACCCAGGTGGAACTAGATCAGCCAAAATTGGCCCCGACTCAATGTCCAGCCAGGTCTGTATGATGCACACAAGTCAATCACTTGGTCCAGGATCAACTCCCGAACAATAATAGCAAAGAGCAAATGTCCATTGAAACCGTGGCAATTTTTACACAGATGGAGGTGGTGGGTGTGTCCCTTTACACCAGGGATGGGGAACCTTTTCTGTCCTGGGGGCCACATTGAATATTAGTACAAGCTCCGTGGGCCACATAGATGTTGGGGGCGGGGGTGCTTAACAGGTGTATTCAAAAAAAGGAAGGACCAGATCATGAATCTGGGCAATGGATCTATCTCCTAGCCTTGTGTGCAAGCCCTCCTCTCTGCTCCATTATCCTGACTTCAGTTTTTCAGTGCTTGGGGATAGAGAGAGACTGGATCCAGGCACTGGAAGGGGGCCAAATAAAAACTTGCCAAAGGCCACATTTGACCCCCCAGGCCTGAGGTTCCCCACCCATGCTTTACACGGACACCCCCCATCTCCCCCCATGGGTCCTCCTCCGGTTTTCTGGAGGGGTCCATGGGTGGAGGTGGGGGGGCGATTGGTGGAGGTGGGTGTTGCGCGGGAGCATCCACGCACCCCCACCCATCCCGCTCTGTGTTCAAATGAGCGAACACCAAGCAGACACCCATCCTCCCTCCAGCCATTTACATGGACCCCCCCCCTGCACACTCACCCGAACACCGAGCGGGGGGGTGTATCCGTGTAAAAATTGCCAGCTTTAGAAAACAGGAGATGACGTTTTTCAGTGTTTCATTCAGGTTTGGATGGCTTCTGAAAGGTATGCAAAACAGAGTGGGTGAAATTCTACAGCGTGTGTTATGGTGGAGGTCAGCTTACTTCATTTGAGTGACCCTTTTTGGCCTTAAATTGCATTAAATGGTTTTTTAAATTGGGAACTAAATTAAACTGGAGGCCATGACCGTTTCATCTGACCATATTGCACTCAAAGAAAAAAACGTATGTGAGAGAGAATGAGAGGGGATATGGAGACTTGGACAGCCCTGGTGCAGGAATATTTTACAAACCTGGGCTGAGGTTAAGTAAAAAAGAACTTGACCCTGCTGCCTTTTTGTGTACGTTCTAGGTTCAATGAGAACCTCTTTCCCTGAATCTGGAACCGCTCTGAGGAAAACTAAAGCACGGTGCATCTACTGATGTCTGAGTCTCTGCGTGTAATTGATCAGAGGAAAAAATCTTAATTACTAAACTTATCCTTTGAAGTAGATGCTATGACTGTCTAGTTATTTAAAATTGGGGAATGAGTAGAAAGGCGCTGGTACCATATGCAGTCATTTACTGCTTCAGAGTCAATTTTCTTTAAAATGTTTCTAACTTAGTAGAACACGTTTCCCTCATTGAAAACTATGTGGGTTAGTGTCTGACCTCAATTGCAGCAGGGACTCTAATTTCACTGTTCTGTGCTTGGGTCTGAATGAATTGGGAATCTGGCCCAATGGTTTTTGTGTTATTGAAACATACCTTTATCGATTGATTGATTGATTTTTAAGGTGTGAAATGTGTGGATTTGTAACGCTCTCATAACCCAAAACCAGTTCTACCAACCTTCCAAAATGTTTACCCACGGGTTTAAAATGGGCATCGTAGGTTTTAGCCCGCCAGCAGATTTTTAAAGATGGGTTTAAGAAACTAAAAATAGGGGCTCAGATTAGAGTGGCCTTTTTAGCCCCTCGGTTCCACAAATACTAAGATCTTCATTGGTTTTATTCCTATAGGGTCAGTTTCTGGCTACAAAGATAAGACTCAATGCTTTGTGCTATTGATCTCCCTCAATCCATATCAGTTGTTGTTTTTTTAGTTGTTTTTATCCCTTTTCAGTTTTCTTGAACCCTGACTGTATCAGTTTTCTTGATCCTTCGCAGTCCAGCTTTTGTCCGGGTTATGGCACTGAGACTGCACTTGTGACCTTGGGTGACAACCTCCGCTGTGTGCTGGAAGAGAGTTGTTCAACCCTGTTGATCCTGTTAGCTCTTTCAGCTGCATTTGAGACTACTGACCATGAGTTGCTGGTGACTCGCTTGTGGGACCAAACTGGGGTAGATGGGACCATTCTTGAATGGTTCCGCTCCTTCCTGACTGGGAGAACTGAACGTGTGGTGCTGGGTGAGTATTCATCATTTCCCAGGGACCACACGTGAGTGTCCCGCAAGGTTCTATCCTGTCCTCTCTCCTGTTCAGCATGTACATGTAGCCGGTAGGCGAGGTTGTTAGAAGGTTTGGTGTGCGGTGTCATCAATATGGTGATGATGCCCAACTTTACCTCTCCTTTTCAGCAGACAGAGGCCTGGCAGTTTTGGTGCTTATCTGGTGCTTGGCAGCTGTGGGGGACTGGATAAGGGCGAGCCGCCTGAAGCTGAATCCTGACAAGATGGAGGTGATGTTGGTGGGAGGGGCCGAAGGAATGGTGGCACCCGTCATTGATGGGGTCCACCCTTTCTTGACGCCTCAGGTTTGTAGTCTGCGGGTGCTCCCCACAGTTCCGCTTGAATGTCCAGGTGATGAGTGTGGCGAAGGACGCATTTCACCAACTGCATTTGGTGTAACGGTTTTGGCCGTATGTTTCAGACTCCAACCTAGCCACCTTCATCCATGCCTTTATCACCTCAAGACTGGACTACTGCAATGTGCTTTACGTGGGGAGGGCTACCCTTGGTGATGGTTGGGAGACTTCAACTGTTGCAGAATACGGTGGCCCTGGCCCGTCTTCTCACAGGGACAAGTCGCCATAAGCACATTACATCAGTGCTCCGTTCTGTGCACTGGCTGTCTATAGTCTTCTGGGCCTGATTCAAAGCATTGGTTATGATCTATAAAGTCCTAAATGGCCTGGGTCCTGCCTATCTGCCGGACCACCTCACTCCCCACCCAGGGTCCTGAATCAGCCCCTGCAGTCAGCTGGGAGTGCCCTCCTTGAAGTCCCCCGCGTATCTCAGGTGGGGACGATGAGGGGGGCATTGTTGATGGCTGCAACCTGGCTGTGGAATTTCCTCCTAACGGAGGCCTGCCTAACTCCAGACTTCCTCTCTTTCCAAAGACAGTGCAAGTCCTGGCTGTTCCACAAGGCCTTTGGTGAGGGAGATGGGTCATGGGGGTTTGGGGGGGGGGTTGGGTTGGGTTAGTGTGTTGTAAGCTGCCTTGAGCTGCTTTAGCAGGAGAGTGTGGCATATAAATTGAAATTAATAAATTAAATAAATAAATAATAAAGAATTTTGAATTTACAAGGTTCCAATTTTTTCAAAGTGATTCGGAATGATACGTACAGTAGGTAGAATGCAAAGAGAGTCTTCATAAGGTGAACTAAACGTGATGTTCATTTCGTGAAAGTGACACGAGTCCAAGGAAAAGGCTGCATAAACCACATCAAACTGTCGTTTTCACAAACGAGGACTCGACAACATCCTGATCTGTCAGATCTTAACCACAACCCAACTGAAGTAACTTGATTTCCCTGATCTGGTTCTGGACCCAAGTACTGAGCAGCATATCAGAACTAGTTTACACATCCTAACATAATCTGGAGGTTGGATTGTAGGGATGGGTGAACAGAACCGAGTTTGGAAATTCGGTTCGGTTCAGTTTGGAAATCGAGTTCAGTTCAGAAGTTCGGTTCGGTCGACCTCAGCTATTCGCGTTCTCTCTGAACTGTCTGACTCTTTATCCTGCTGAGCCACTATTCCTATACCTACGATCAGTTTACCCTTATCCTTGCAACATGGACCTGCCTGCTGTCATTCTCATCGTAACCAAGCCAAGTACGTGCACTTGAGACCTCGCATCTTCATGAATGTTAGACCCCTTGTCTCTCCCTCTGTTCCCCTTCCTAAGTCTCTCCCCCAGCTCCTGTCTCTCAGATTGTAAGCCCTAGGGGCAGGGACCGTGTTTATTTTATTACTTTGTAAAGTGCCAGGTACACTACTGGCGCTATATAAATGTTTGTTAATAATAATAATAATAACTTCCGAAAAAAGTTTGGAAATTCAAACCCCATTGAACTAAATGGAATATTATCTTTTAGGGATGGGTGAACAGAGTCGAGTTCAGAAATTTGGTTCGGTTTGGAAATCGAGTTTGGTTCGGAAGTTTGGTTCGGTCGACTGAACTGGTCGAGTTCGGTCCGAACTCTGAACTTCCGAACTGTGTTCGCCCATCCCTATTGGATTGTTACAGTTGTCTCTAGAATCCAAAGAAAACACCATGAAATCTCACACCCTGTTCTTGCAGAATCCAGATGTGCTCAGGAAGATAATCTCTTCTGCTTTTCTGTCTGATCTAGAAACAAGACCATAGGGATTTATATGAGTTTCAATTAGAGCTGCAACCAGGCACCCTGATGAATCTGGAGTTTCCAGATTGTTTCAATGCTTTTCGGGCACCATCAATGCCGGAATGGGACCCGACAGTCTGCTTGAACGTGCAATATGGCATTTGAAAGGTCCCAGCTGGACCTGCTGCAGAGTCCAGCTCCTCAGTGGTCCTGGCCAAGTTCTGTCACTTTCAAAGGATGCTTCACCTCCTACATAACCTCTTAAGTGAGAGCCACTGTGGTGTAGTGGATAAGGTGCTAGAGTTGGTCCTGGGAAACAAGGATTCAAATCCCACCCTAGCCATGAACTTACTGGGTGGACTTGGGCAACTCACAACCTCTCAGCCTCAGATCCCCATCTTTAAAATGGGAATCTGTGTGTGTGTCTCTCCCTGTGTTTCCCCACCCTTGTCTACCTTAGATTGTAAGCCCACTGGGCAGGGACCTGTCTCTGAAGAATCTATGAATGTAAAGCACTGTGTACGCCTAGTAGCACAGCAGAAGTAAATAGTAGTAGTAGACCACTTTTACACAAAGCACTGAAAATGCACCTCCAAAGATTAGCAGGGAGAGAAACCTGTAGAGTGTGTGTGTTTAGACGTTCCCCCATGCTACCGGAAGTGACATTGCTCCCATTCTAAGAAACGGCCACCAAGAACAAGGTTTGCAGAAGTGGCATTGTAAAAACCCTCTAGAAGTGGTTTTACAATGCCACATCTTCAAACCTACGCTTGTTCTTTGCAGCCGTTGCTTAGAATAGGAGCAATGTCACTTCCAATAGCATAGGGGAATATCTAAACACCCCCTGCACAGATTTCTCTCCCTGCTTACCTTTGGAGGTGCTTTTTCAATGCCTCGTGTAAAAGCGGTTGTCGTAGGGTAGCACTGGCCAGCCTTTGAAAGCGGCAGATCCGGGCCCGGATTACTGCGGCTGTGTCTCCCCCCCTGAGATGTGGTGTAGCGGGTGGAAGTACCAGTTGCCTTTCAAAGGTGACAGGCCCTGGTAAGAACCACTGCAGACCTACATCTGGTGGGTCTTACAAGGCTGCGAGATCTCACTGCATAAAAGGTGAATGATGCATTCACACATTACAAAACCCCAGCATTTATAACACCTGATATTAACTTGAGCACTTATAAAAACCCATTTTTGTCATGTGTAAAAGCGGCCTCAGTTTCAAAAGTTGCTTTCCTGCCATGGTGCAGTTCACCCACCCCACCCCCCTTGTGTCAGGGGAAGTCCTGGCCCGCCTTTTAAAGTGCTGAACCCTGACTAGCCTGGGCTGTGCATTGGTCCCAATTGGGGCATATCAGTTTCTCTGGGTAATGCTAGCATTTTGGGACATCAGACACCTGCGCCATGGGATGCCTGAAAATGTAGGCGTTACCTGCAGGTTTTCATTTTAGCGCCAAGGTTTAAAATGTCCTTCCCCAGCCCCTTATGAAACTGCAAGTAAAAAACTGTTCACCATGTTTGATTCATTCTTATGAGAAACACTTTGAATCAGCTTTGGGATCCCATTTGAATTAACAGCAGATCAGAGAATGATGTTGATAGTTTCACTGTTGTACATGTGGAAAACCTATTATTAGATGAATTTTGAGTAGTAGAAAGCTAGAGAATCTTAAGACACAAACAACAAAAATAAAAATCTGCCTATTTTTTTTTTTAAAAAATGACCTGTAATTTCTACTTCCTTCTGCTTCAATTCTGGATTGCCTGTGCAAAATCTTAATTCTATATAAAACATTATTACATTTATTATGTCTAGTAAATAGACATCTAGTAAACAGACGTTCAGGAGGTGAAGAATGCGGCAGCCCACCTTCTGTCATGGGTGGGACACCAGGATCACACTGAATTTAACTCCAGTTGGCAACACACACTTTTCTCTAAGGGCTTGTCTGTAGAAAACACTGAAGCTTAGTAAGTCTTCTTGACCCCCCTGGTTAAGCCTCCAGCTCTCATATAAACAGTTTGTGGTGATGAATGGGAAAGCTGGTGGACTCCAGCCCAAAGGTTTGTGGATAAGTGTTTGTGTGGACAATATGGCTTTATACACTTAGTACATGAAAAACCCTTCCCCCCACTTAAATCTTTAGTGTGTGAAAGGATTAGATTGAAGGATACACTCTCCAAAAGTTAAACCAGAAGGAAAGGTTTAATAATCATTCTAAATCCATCAACTTCATTTCTCAGAAAATGCTGTGTGAAGGGATTCATCTGCCTATTGCTGTGTCTTAATTAGGGCAGAAACAAGAATTGTTTTGATTCTTGTGAGAATCAAGAAACATCAGAGAGATCTTAAGATCTCGCTGATGGTTCGAGATCTCTCAAGAGTCTCAGAAAAATAAAAAAGGACACTCTGCATGTGCAAAATGTCCACCTGTCACGCCGCAGCGCCACGGTGTGTCCCAACGGCGGGAAAACCGGGGACTTCCCCGGCAAACCCAGGTGGGGATGGGAAACACCTTGCCCCTGCACAAAAGGATCCCTCCCCAACCGCACTTCAGGCCCCACCCCTGCGTCAGCAGGACGCATCCCGGGCAACGTTACAGGGTTCCCCCCTCTCACAGCCAGACACTCCTCAAGCTCGAGCTCCAGCTCCACCCCAACGCAGTGCGCGCCTGGCGGCAGAGTGAACACGGCGGGGGGAGGGGCCTTGACCTTTTCACAAGTGCCTGCACCTGGGCGGCTCAGGGGACTCTGGCGGGGCACCAGTTCCCCACTGGTAATTGATGAGAGAAGCTGGCCCCTTGTTCCTGTGTCGAAAGCTAAGTGACTGTGCTGAGTGTGTTGTTTGTGATTGCCTAAGTGTCCTTGTTCCTCGCCTTGCTGACCCCCTGTTCCAGTTTGTGAGCGTGTACTTCCTTGAAACCCCTTCCTTGTCCCCTAACTGGTCCGTGGGTTTGTGCTCCCTCCGCCTGTGTTCCCCTGCCTGAGTTCCTCCCCTCTGGTTGCCTGAGCTTCCCACACCCTCCCTTTTCCCCGCCCCCCTCCCAGCCCTGGCCACCG
>QEPC01012123.1:145697-165115 GCA_003113815.1 Sphenodon punctatus | reverse complement strand
ACCCTTGAGATCGTCCGTGGGAGCTTTTATGGAGGTTCCTCAGGCAAGGCGGGTGGCCACCGATGTTAGATCTTTTTTGGTGGCCACCCCTGTGCCGTGGAATTCGCTCCCGGAGGAGGCTCGGCTGGCTTCCACTCTCCTGCTATTTGTGTGTATGTAAGACCTGGCTGTTCCGTCCCGCTTTTGGTGAGGGGTATCCCTACCCCTGTTTGTGTGTGTGGGGGGGGGTTCCCCACATATTGTATTTTTAAATTGTTTTAAAATGTTTATATTGTTTTATTGAGTATTGTTCGCTGCCCTGGGCTGCCCTGTGGGCAGGACGGGCGGGATATAAGTTTTAAATAAATAAATAAATAAAAATAAAATATAAAACCCAGGGTAGGCTTGTTGTTTAAGCCCTCAATGAAATGGCGAACGAGTTGAAACCAGTTAATGAGATGTCATGACTCAAAAGCTTACAACTTTAATCAGAGGCAGATAAATGTTTAAATTCCAGAAATCTCTGTCTGTATTCAAAAACCCCTATTAGGAACTTAATCACCTGGGAGGAAATCTCAGATTCGTGGTCTCTTAGTGCCATTTCCAAGAGAAAGCAATCAGTTCTCCCCGGAAAACTAGTTATTAGTGCCCCCAAGTAACGTTCCCTCAAGGCATCATATAATTTGCAGCGAAACAAAATGTGATCCGTCATTTCCGCCTCCTGCATGTCAAAAGGACACAGTCTGTGATCAAAAGGAATTCCCGCAAATCTGCCTTCCAGTACTTTTGCAGGGAGGGCATTCATTCTGGCTGCCAGGAAAAGCCTCTTCCCTTTTAAAGAGTATTTCTCTAAAAGGTATCTTGCCAAAACCCTTTCTTTCAAAATCAAGAGGAGATAGCCACTCATATGCGAGGAGTTTCTGATGGATGCAATTTCAGGCTGTGTCCATATCAGACCATCTCGTCAGAATTTCAGTTCTTACTACCAAAGGCTCCCTTCCTAAAATATAGGTCAAAGAGAAGCCCATTCTAAACAGGTGAACCTCAATACTCATGGCCCATCTATCTCTAAATGGGTCCAATACCATCCATTTTGTAAGTTCCACCGGGGTCCGCTGAATCTTACACCAAAGCTTTAATGACTGCAGCCAGGCAAAATATGACCAAAACCATTGCCCTGTCTCTAATCTGATAGCTGCAGCTGGAGTACCATTTGCTGCTCCAGTAAGGTCATGGGGATAACTGAAATGTGTGCATTCAAACTCCTGCAGCAAAGAGTAGAGGCAATAGAAGAGTCTCCTATGAATGAAGCCTATGTTTGTGGTAGCGGTCTTGTAACCATTCCCATAGGTGTCTGAGTCTTTTACAGTCACTGATTGGGCTGCACTGGTCACCAGTATCCCTTTCCATGGTTTTTTGTCCAATGCAATTTCCTGAATAATGCATCACAGTTATGGGACATGCTGTCTCCTCTCCAGTTACACAGTGATGTAAGTTTGGGTTGGATTGTGGTACTTAATAGGGATAGGCGAACAGAATGTTGTTCGGTTGTTCGGTTCGAAACCCAAGTTCGGGTTTGATGGTTCGGTTCAGCTGAGTTTGGTTTGGCTGAACATTCAAAAATAGCGATATTGAAACCGAAACCGAAACGAAACAGAAACCTAATTTTTGGCCCGGAAAAGACGTTTTACACACACCCCCCCGAACTCATCCGAACACCACTGAACTGTTCGGTCATTCAAGAGTTCGGTTCGGATGTTTGGTTTGGATGTCCGAACAGACCGAGTTCAGTCCGAACATCTGAACGCGTTCGCACATTCCTAGTACTTAAGGCAGCTTTTACATGAGCGGCGAGATGCAGCACGTTGGATGTGCTGCATCTCGAGGCTTCCCAATATCGAGGCTTTCCAAATGCAGCTTCCAAAAGACCACACGAGCTGCGATTCCTATGGCGGCCTGCTACTTCAGTGCTTCCAGGAAGCGTGTTCTTCAACGTGCTGCATCCCACCACTTGTGTAAAGACGGATTCATTCTCAAGTACCAATATACGTGTATATTTCAGAGCGGCACCTTGGGGTTTGGATTCCTTTACCTGGGGGGTAACTTTACAAGGGGTAAAGGAGCAACAAGTGCTTAATTTTTTGTGAACATGGCTGAAGTAGACCAGCGTTCAGGACTGCTTGCACGTTTAGTTGTGTCCATGAGTAGTTTGCTATTTTTTGACAGCAGTGAGACTGCCCGTAGGCTGTTGAAAATGAGTTGGGATTTAACATGTGCATTCCTTTTAGCACGGCATTTATGAGGTGAAAGGAATATTTCAAGTTTTTTCCCCACCCCGAAATTAATAATTTTGTCATGTACCTTCCGTGTGCCTCTTCGGTAATGGTGACTCACCTTAATACCACTGTTTGACATTAGAAGGCTCTCCAGAGAGGAAGAAAATCATTCAGAAATGAGCTGGATAAAGGTTATTAAACCAACACTTAAAATTCTAGTCCTGCGTGTTTTACTTTACCCCCTAATTAAATGCCAAGAACAGCAATGTGGATTTTTTTAGAATACACACATGCTGAGTACACCTTTATCAGAGGAGGAAGCATCAACAGGGAAATCTCATTGTATTCCCAGAACTCATGATTTCCTAGCTATGAATTTGGAATGCTGTTATTCAAGAAAAGGGGTGGAGTGTGGGGAATATAACTCCTGGTGTAATCTGAAGAAATGGATCTTTAGAGCAGTAAAACTCTATATCATTTATTTTATTTACATTTATATGCCACCCTTCCCAAAGGTTCAGGACGGCTCACAAAATAGCCTTAAACCCCCTCAGCCCTCCCAAAGGCCCCCTACCAAAACTACCCAATTCCATCTTCTGAATTTTCGCCCAACCCTACCCCCAAATCATCCATCACAACCCACCCTATCCCCCCCCCGGCAAATGCTTTTTCAGGCTCAACTGAACATCCCTGTAAGTGGCTTCCTGCACTGGTGGGACAGATTTGGCAATCCTTACTTTTGACAGTAAATCTGACTTTCCTGAGTATCTTTGTTTTCAGTGGGATTCATTGCCAAAGTTAAGGGATAACGGCCCAGAATACGATTTATAAGATTAGGGCAATAATATTTATAGCAACCCAATTTCACTGCGTTCTCCCCAATGCCGTCAATGGAACAAAATTCAGTGAATTTCTGAATATATATATATATTGGTGGTTATAAATCTTTCATTTGCCATCGGCAAGGACTTTTTATATCTAACTTAAACTAGGTGGCAGAAGAGCTTATCAGTTTCCCAATGACGCCGTGCCCTTTGAATTACAAAACTCCTGATGCTATATTGCTTTAGACAACAGACTCTTTTCCCTTTCTAGTGCTTAACAAGCCATGTAGATGGGGAAACAGAGTTAATTTTTAATCAATGGAATTGAATATATTTAGTCACATACTTCTTGCAGATAGAGAGATACTGGCATCTGTACAGCAGAGATAATTTGCACCGTTACCGCGCTGACTCAGCGCACACAACCCTGGTGAGGTTAGGTCCTTTCAATTAGCAGGTAAGAGTTGCAGTGAAACCTCTCTGTTAGTCTTGCCCTTGCTCCCAGCCTTAGCTGACAATTTCTTTTTAAAAAAAAAAAATTATGTTTGCCATTAAGGTTCAGTTCTCTTGATTCATAAGTTAAAGCAGGAAAGCCCTCCTTGTCATAATTCATAAAAACCACCTTCATCTTTTTTCTCTTTTTTCCCCCTAGTGTTTTCCCTGTATCTTTTGGTGGCAACATAATTCTTTGGTAAAGCATAAAAAGATCTTTCTTTCTTTTTTCAATCACCTTTCCATAATATTTTATCAAATGATTTTAGCTCCCTGGGGTAATAAACAGGTGATTCAACTTAGTGAGAGTACAGGTGCTATTTTTAATGCTTAGTGCTTACTGGAAAAATTCCAAATAATAATAGCTCCTTTTAAAAGCTTTATGCTCCCAGAAGAGCTATAAAATTCTGCTGGGAGTTGTCCAGGGTAAATAATGTTGTTGTTTTTTCTCCCCCCTGCTTCTCCCCCTCCCCCGAGGAAACTGGCTTATCTTGAAACATCCAAGGGCTGATTGCCTAAATCAAGGTCATTAACATTTCTCTTCTTTGAATCTTTATACTGCATTGGTGCTATAATGAAGGGGAAAGTTATTCATTTTATGAAGCACAAGTAAGGGGCTGCTTTTTACTTGCAAACTTGAGCCTTGTCTAAAAGGCATTATTTTCTATCTTGTTCTGTGATAGGGCAGCCTTCGACTGTAGAGTTCCCCAGGGTCAGGGTCACGGTGAGACGTATCACTCCAACCAGATTCCACCACCAAGTCCAAAACCTCTCACTGGGTGTTTTTACACACACATTTCTCCTGCATGTTTGCTGTTCTATCCTGAACTTTGTGTGTCTAAATCACTCACCCAGATCTTAAACATCTGGCTCTTTGAACTTCTGCGTAGAACTTCTCCCAGAACTTTTGTGCATAAAAAGTTCTTCTGGTAAAGTGCTTTGCTCCAGGCAGCTGTGGTCACTCAGTTTCCATGGCAACCCCTCACGTCTACAGCTGAGGCTACTTTAGGCTGCCGCAGGGCAGTGTTTGTGTGAAGAATGCATTCAGAACTTACTTGTGGACTTGTAAACCCAGAAGATTATAAAATCCCAAACTTTAAGGTGTGTGTAAAAATGTCCCTTGAGATGCTGCATGCAGCAAGCCAGTCTCTCGGCATCCAGGGCCGATCTTACCATGGGGCAGACCGGGGCAGCTGCCCAGGGCCCCGCTCCCAGGGTGGCCCCGCACGGCTTGACCTGCACCCAGTTCTGCTGGTGGTTGGCTCGCCACCAGCCTGTCCGAGCCCCGGCCCTTGGCAGCAGCAGGCTGCCTGGGTGGCGGGGTGGTGGGGGAGGAGCTACCGCTGCCCCAACCACCCGCCCGCCTGGGTGCCACAGCCTCGCTCTTCCTTGCTCGCCCCATAGTGCCGCGTCCCGCACCACCAGCTCTGCTGCTGCTGCTGTAGCTTGAATCTCCCGGACGCTGAAGTCTGTGGCATGCACATGCGCACGTCGGTGTCAGCCATTTCCTGGATCTGGGATGCTGGGGAATGTAGTCTCAGCATGGTAGATACAGGAAATGGCTGGCTCCATACAGCCAGCGAGTGGTGTGGAATGGACAGTAGCGGTGCAGCAGGCCAGGTGGCAGCAGGCAGTGTTAGATGTGCGTGGCACGGCGGTTGGCAGGGGGGGCTGGACGTCTGGCTGAAGTGTGTGTGAGCAGCATGTAAGGGTGATTTCAGACGTTACGGCCGGGCGCTTTCACCACGGGCCATGGTGTGGTTCGAACCACGGCTGGGGGTGAAGGGGCGCGCCAATAGATGTGCGCCCCATTGCTCCTGGTCATGGTCTGAACCACCCCATGGCCTGTGGTGAAAGCGCCCAGCCATAACGTCTAAAGCGGCACCCCCCGGAGGGGGCGGGTCCATGCGGCACAGCCTGCTGCTGCATGGCCCTGCCCCCTGCATTCCCCAGCAGCCCTCCCCCCTCCCGACAGGCAGTGGCAGCGGCCAATTCGGTCACTGCCGCAACCACGGGCGGGGTGAATCCTGTTGACCGCAGTGAACAGTAAGTAACCAGATGTTACTTTCCGTTCACCACGGCCGTGGTGGCCTTTCACCACACTTCTCAACCTCCTCGCGTCTGGAGGTCCAGAAGTGTGGTGAATGCAAACACGGGCCGCATTTGACAGTGGTGCACATCTGGTGGCGAGCCAACAGACGTGCACCACAGTCAAACGTGGCCAATGTTTTCAGCCGGGGTGAATGTCACACGTGTAATGTCTGAAATCACCCTCAGTTTGAATGTGTGTGCATTTGAGTTTGAATGAGTGTATGTCTGTTTGAGTTGGTTTGAGTGTGTGAGAGAGAGTAGTAGAATTGGTCTGAATAAGTGTGTGCTTGAATGAGTGTATGTGTGTGACTGCGTGTGCATTGGTTTGAATAAGTGTGTCAGAGATGAGAGCTTGTGTGTGAGAGAATGAGTGTGTATGCGTGACTGTATGACGTGAGTTAGTTTGCATGCATGAGTGTGTGCGTGAGAGTGAGAGACTAGAGAGGGAGTGTGTGTTTGAATGAGTGTGTGTGAGAGATGAGCTTGTGTGAGGGAAAGTGACTGTGTTTGAATGAGTGTGTGTGTATGACTGCGTGTGTGTGTGAGAGACTAGAGAGTTAGTCTGAATGAGTGCATGTGTTTGAATGAGTGTGTGTGTGTGAGAGAGAGAGAAAGGAGAGAATGTGTTTGAGGGTAATATGTGTGTAAGGAGTGGGTTGGTGGGTGGGTGGGTGTAGCTGTGGAAAGTGGGCGGGGCATCAGAAAGTGGGCAGAGCTGAGGGGGCCCCACATTTTGTCTTCACCCTGGGCCCCGCTATTTCTAAGGCCATCCAGCAATGTTGGCATCCAGTCCACCAGACTCTTCCTAAGAAGTACTGTGTTCAGATTCCAGGTGCCGGAAACAAACTGACCTTCCAGAAGAGCTTTCTGTGCTTCCCCTAGAGGGGTGTGGTCTGTGGAGGCAGCCAACTTTCTTAAAGGGACAGTCATTCTGGCTACTCAGCAGGGATGCACCCTCATCTTGACTTCCCCAGGCCCTAATCCTACAGGCACTTAGGATCACATATCCCTAGGAACAATTTGGTCTTCTGAAAGGTTTTTTTAAAATTGTTTGTTTATTTATTTATTTACATTAACATTTCTATCCTGGCCCCTCCTGCCTCTGACAGCTAGGGGCAGTGGCAGCTCGGGGCGGCAGATGTTTTTAACAGCCCACAATTTGGTGCTGGTTTTAACCAATAAAGCCCTAAATGTCCTGGGCCCCAGGTTTCTGAAAGACCACCATTTCTTTTATGTCCCATCACATCTTCAGAGGTCAGCTGAGGGTGCCCTCTTGCGAGTGCCAACTATCCATGAAGTTACTACCATCGAGGGCCGCAGGGCGGCGTTCTCGGCTGCTGCCCTACAATAATGGAACTCCCTCCCCTTGGAGGTCCACCAGAGCCTGAGCTTGTTCAACTTATGAAGGAGATGTAAGACCTTTTTGTTTGGCCAGGCATTTGGCAGGCAAGAATAGGGTTCGGTGGGATTGGGTAGAAGGATTGGTGGGTGGCAGGTGAGGGTAAAGGGTCAGTTGGGTGGAATGATGGGGTTTTAATGGATTTTAATGTAGAATGTATTTTATATTTTGATTTTTAAAATTTCAATATTGTGAGCTGTCTTCAGAGAAGGACGTGGTAAAATTAAATAAATAAATATGAACATGGGGTGCAGTCCAGGCGCAGAAGGGCATGGAATAATAGAATTTTCAATTTTCAGTTAAATTAAAAACTTGAATTGAACATACACAAAAAACACAGCACCACATATCATACAGAAGACAAAAACCGGATACAAAAATAGACGGAGAAAGTAACCACAATTACACATTCTCCAGGGTTGCCTTTCTGATTTCAATGGCTGCACACAAAAGTTTGCCACTTGAGTCACTATAATAGGATCAGAGTCCCTCAACAGGGACACCAGCGCATCATTCTGGCGGCACGCCCTGAGACCCAAAATAATTGGTTCAAGAATTTCAAGATGTGGTTTTCTATACAAATGACAATCAAATAGGACATGTGCCAATGACTCCACTACCCGTTGAATCATAGAATTGGAAGGGTTCTCAAGTAGAACTGAAATGAATATTTGATTAGGTACCTGAGGGTAAGATCTGCATTTTCGAGTAACGTTTTTGGTATCCAAGTCAGTACATGAATACTATTGGAGTCTTTGAAATACCAACCATCAGTGTATTGAAATAACCCCCAAACCAAACTAATACCAGAAAACATCCTCAAATCTGGGATTAAATCAGAACCCAAATCTGTATTTCGGTAAACTTATCGATGGTATTTTGGTATGCCGGTTGTCAGTATTTCAGGTACCCAATAAAAACAATAATGGTTTGGATACCAAAAAGAACATGAAATATTCTGTTCATTTCAGGTACTGGATGGGTATACCCATGCGGGTTTTGGGGTACTAATTTCAGCTTTAATCTCAAGTGGCATTTTAGCCAATCCCCCTCCGCCTGCAGCATCATGGACAGATGATTGTCTAACCAGATTTTGTAAACATCCCAGGAAGAAAATTCCACAGCTCCATGGACAATGTATACCATTGCTCATTATTTCTTACAGTTAGGAAGTTTTTCCTGCTATTTAACCAAAATCTTTGTTACGGCAATTTAATCTCATTCCCTTTTGTTCTGTCTTTGGTGTCAATGGAGAATAAATGTTCACCATCCAATTTTGGCATGCTTTTTAGATATTTTAAACTGTAGGAATGAAACGAGCAATCACAGTGAATTCTGTTTAACAAGAAAATGTACGCATTTCCCGCTATTTTGTGCTATTTTTTGCTAGTTGAACACAACATGAACTGAGGTGCCACAAACGATGCATAACAACTTCTGTAAAGTTTATGCACCGACTAAGGGACGCAAAAGTGCTGGAAACTGATACAAAAGAGCAAAAAGACCCTCCACAAAAGTCCTGAAAAATCCCAGAAAGTCCCCCAAAGTGACAGAAATGATGGGAAATTGTCAGTACTCATCTTGCAATGGAGGAAGCATGGAATTGCTGACCAATGGGGAAATACCAACACACGGTCACAAGGGCTCCCGATAGGTATTTCCCGACAGGAAGGGAACACTTGCTCTTATCTCAGTACTAACTACCATGTCCCCCATAAATCATCTTTTCTATAGGCTGAATATACCCAATTCTTTCAGCTGCTCCTCTAATGGCTTGTCTTCCAGCCCTTTTATCATCTTAGTTGCTCTCCTCTGAAACGTCTCAATTTTATCTCCATCCTTCTTGACATTTGATGCCCAAAACTGAACACAATAATCCAGGTGAGTTCTCGTCAACACCAGTAAAGTTGCATTGGCCTTTTTTTTTTTTTGCAACAGTGTTACAATGCTGACTCATGCTCTGTTTATCTCTCTCTTTCTCTCTCACACTCACACTCTGTCTCTCTCTCTGTCTCTCTCTCTCTCTCTCTCTCACACACACACCTTCCATATTAGGGCTGAAATGAGCAGCTAAATAGCTGCTCATGAGAAATACTTGGAATTTCTTTTTTCCTTCTTTCCTGATGTTTACCGCTCCCTCATATCCCCTCCTTGTCTCTCACATTGTAAGACCCTTAGGGGCAGGAACCTGTCTCTGACTGTGGATTGTACAGCGTCAGGTACATTGCTGGCAGAATATAATGATTTATTTATTATTTATTTATTTTAAAATCTTACTACTCCGCCGCTCCTACAACAGGCAGCTCAGGGCGATTTACTACCACCACCACCACCACTACTACTACTACTACTACTACTACTACTACTACTACTACTACTAATTATTATTATTATTATTATTATTATTTATTTCTGGAATGGGATGGAGATTTCATCGAGATCTTGGTCCTGGTCTAAGTTCTCATTGAGAAAGTAAAAAATAAAATAAAAATTGCACCTCTTCAATAGCTACCCGGCTGTTTTGTGCATGTGTAAAATGGCAACTGCCCTTAACAAAAATGGCGGCAATAATGTCACCACCATTTTGGTTAAGGGTAGGGGTTTTTTTCTCCTAGAGAACTAGGCAAAACAGTCCCGCTTCTCGGTTTCTCCCAAGATGAACTACGAGCCAGGATTTTGACGAGATTGTTTGCTTTTGTGAGTTCTCATTTCAGCCCAATTCCAGATCCTTCTCTGGAAGTTTCAGAAGAGCCATAAATTGAGCCTGAATCAGTAATACAGCCCTGTCACAAAAGAGGCATGAAGTTCTGCATGAAATGTTGTGCCAGAGTTAAGTAGTGCGGATCTCTCCTTAACAATGAAAAGCATCATTTATGCAGCATAACCCATGGTCAGTTGGTCCCTTCTCCAATGTGGGAGCACAAGTTACCTCAGGAGGTCATACGCTACTTTTTGAATGGAGGTTTTCAACAAAAGAAGAGAGCCATTTGCTGGGAATGTTGTAGTGCTATTCAATTCATTCTGCATCCAGGCAAAGAGCTGAACTAGATGACCCTCAAGGAACCTTCCAAATTGGACATTGTCGCCCCATCTCAAAAAAGATATAACAGAACTGGAAAAGGTACAGACAAGGACAACGCTGTATTTAGAATAATAGAGTTGGAAGGGACTTCAGAGGTCAACTAGTCCAACCCCCTGCTCAGTGCAGGAAATCCACAGCTACAGCATTGCTGACAGATGGCTGTCCGGCCTCTGTTTGGAAATCTCCAGCGAAGGGAGATCCCGCCACCGCCCTAAGCAATTTCTTCTACTATCGAACAGTTTTATATTGTTAGGAATTTCTTTTTAATTTTTAACTGAAATCTGCTTTCTTGTAATTTGAGTGAATTTATTCCTAGTCCTGGCCTCAGGGACAAATTGACAAGAGTTGCGTGCTGACCTGGTGGAGGTGCAGTGCTCTGGCAGTGCCCCGAGTGAGGGTGGGAAATGATATCTGTCACCTGCTCACATCGAGTGCAGCACTTTGGCGTGCAGATTATTTGTGTTCCCTCTCCCTTGCAAACCTGGATGAATGAGATTTTAAGCTCATTAGGGGTGTGCAATTTCATATCCTCTTAAGCAAGGAACAATCATTTGATTTCATTTGCTTTTGTTTTCGTTTTTTCCCCATTGTATTAAAAATAATAAAATAATTAAAAATATTACTGTGCATACGCAAAACAGTCTCTGGGAGTGTTCCGTCTTTACACACCATTTTCAAAAATGGCTCCAGCAGTCATTTAAAAAAAAATATTTTAAATAAAAAACCACAAAAAAACATAAACAAAAATGATATATTTTATGGAAATCCTCAAAAACGAAAGGAAAGGAATGGAAAGGAAAATGAAAACAAAAATGAATGATATGCCTTCTGCACATCCCTAGCGTCCATTGTCTGTCACCAGTGCTACTCGGGGGGAAATGGAGAAAGCCCTCATTTGAATGTTCATATTCCTAAGTATGTTCCTGTCACTGCTGTGCCCTGCACATTATTTCTTCCTGCCCTGTAGTCTACATTCTTGCCTCTAAGACTTGCAGCTAGGGCCTGACATACTTGTTCTGAGGGAACATCCTTTTTTTAGAACACGATTGCTGGATAAATTGCAAGAGGTGTTGCCCATGCACCCCATAGCCTGGGAGATTGACAGGAATCAATCAATCAATCAATCCTTTATTAATGGATTTTAGCTTCCACCATGTTCCAATCAGACACCCATAAACATAATACATAAAACATCATGATACATCAAAACATGAAAGCCAAATCCATACAATAATATTGTCACACCAATTTAGGGTATTATTCAAAATCCTTATAATCCTGATACACCAGCCACTTCTAATCCAAAAATGAACATACCAGGAGTGGAAATAGAAGTTAAACCACTAAGTCTTAGATATCATGAACTGCTTCCTACATTCCTCTGCCTTTGAAGCAAAAACTGCTAGATTCCTAAGAGAGATTTTATCTTTATTCTGCATAATGGAAATCAACTTTTCACGTTTTGAAAAAGCGCCTAGGAATACGGGCAAAGGAAACAAATTCCTTTCTCTAATCATATTGAACAAAGGGCATTCCAGTACATAGTGAATAATGTTGTCCTTAACATGGATACAATATGGACACACACTCTCCTCTCTTGGGATTCCTACTCTGCGACCTTCCGTAATAGCCAAACAATTATGTTCCATCTGAAGCCTTGTTAGTGCAGATCTAGCATGGGGTTTGAAGTCCAATATTAAATATTTCTCAAGACCCACCTGATTATTCCATAGTAGGTACATAGGTGCTAAAGAAGAGTATCAGACTGTCCACCAGGTCAGTTTGACATGCCACCTCTCGTACTCTTGTATAAAGGCAAGCTTTATCCTTCTGAGTAAAATCTCTCGCCACTTATCAAAAAGTAGCCCAAACCCATAGAGTGTATGGTTTTCATGGTAATTCAGCCATAGGGAACCAGCTAGAGAAATGTGAACTTTCTTCCAATAAACACATTGGTAGGTATGGTCTGTGGAGCAGGCGATGGAGCTGTTGAGTACAGGAGCTGTTCATGGGTACAGGAATTAGGGTCAGCCTGGGTTGCACGCTTGCTGCGCGGAGCTCTTCTGTGTAAATGTGTGGGCAGGCAGTGTGTGCATGGGGATAGGATTGTGGCTATTGCATAGTGTGTATTGTATAATTGTGCTTGCTCTTGTGTGTTTATTTAAAAGGGGATGTGGGTGATGGTGCCCTCCAGACTCTGGATCTATATTTAAATTCATCATCATCATCATCATCATCATCATCATCTATTTTTTTATAACTCTAGCAGTGCACCTGGCACTGTACATCATTAGAAACAGGTTCTTGCCCCAAGGGGCTTACAATCTATGAGAGATAAGGGAGGGGAGAGGGGGAACATAGGGAGAGACATTCACAGAGTTGAAAACTCACAGGTGCATGTGCTTGGTTTAATTGCAGGGGAGACTGAGACCCTGAATTAATATCATCATCATCATCATCATCCTCATCATCATCAATAAATAATAATTTTATACAGCACCTCCCTTTTCCACCAGTTGGTGCTCAGAGCACTTTACAACACATATTAAAATACAGTAAAGACAATAAAAGCCTCAAGGCAGTTTAATTTCCAGTTAAAACAATTTAAAAGGGGAGGGGGGGAAAAAATATATTTTGGGAAAACCAACAGCAGGTCCTCTAAAAGGACATAGAGAATAAAAAAAAAAATCGGACACCTTTTAAAGGTGAGGTGGGAGTAATTTATTTATTTATTTATTATATATTTACAAGTCGCCCCATATGCCTATGGCATCCCGGGGCGACGTACAACTAAAAACATTCATAAAACAATTTTCTAAAAACAATCATCAACAATTTAAAAAGACATCACTAGGGCAGGAGAATAAATAAAAATAAAATAAGATAAGGGCAGGGAAGAGCTATAAAACAAAACAAAACCCTATCCCCCTCCCCAAAGGCCTGGGCGAACAGTCAGGTTTTACAAGCCCACCGGAATGTTAACAGGCTTGGGGCCAGGCGAGCTTCCTCCGGGTGGGAGTTCCAAAGACGCGGCCCAGCCACTGAGAATGCCCTCTTCATTGTGGCCCCCCGCTTCACACAGGGGACCTCCAGGAAGGCACCCCCGGCAGACCAAAGGAGTCTCTCTGGGGCATGGAGGGTGAAGCGGTCCCTGAGGTATGAGGGGACAAGACCGTAAAGGGCCTTATAGATCATTACCAATACCTTGAACCTGGCTCGGCCCACTATTGGCAACCAGTGCAGAGTCCGGAGCACAGGTGTTATATGCTCCCGACGACCTGTCCCAGTTAGGAGACGGGCTGCCGCATTCTGCACTAGCTGCAGCCTCTGAACCAGGAACAAGGGGAGCCCCACATAGAGTGCGTTGCAGTAGTCCAGCCTCGAGGTGACAAAGGCATGGATGAGGGAGGCCAGGTCTGGCCTGGAGATGTATGGACACAGCCTCTGCGCTAGATACAACTGGCGGAAGGCAGCCTTCGCCACCACCTCCACCTGTCAATCCAGGCGGAGATCCGAGTCCAACACCACCCCCAGACTCTGAACCTGCTGAGCTATAGGAGAGCGAACCCCCACAATCAGGGAGGCCGACACCTCCCTTGCCTTCCACACCACCATCACCTCTGTCTTATCGGAGTTGAGCTTCAGTCTGCTCTGCCATATTCACTCCACCATGGCGTCCAAGCACTGTGACAGCAACGAGACAGCAGGGTCTGGGTCAGCTGAAAAAGAAAGGTACAGTTGAGTATCATCAGCATATTGGTGACATCGCACCCCAAACTCTCTCAAGACCTCCCCCAAGGGCTGCATATGCACATTAAATAATAGTGGAGATGGAATGGAACCCTGCGGAATGCCACAGGACAAGGCACGGGGGTAAGATGTTTCAGCTCCCTACACCACCTGCTGGCTTCTCCCCAAGAGGAATGAGCGGGGAACCATTCAAGAACAGTCCCATCCAGACCCCCCAGGTCACGCAGCCATCTCAACAGCAGCCCAGGGCCCACGGTATCAAAAATGCCTGAGAGATCTATCAGGATGAGAAATGTCGAACATCCTGCATCCATCTCCCCGCGGAGATCGTTGACCAAGGCCAATAACGCTGTCTCAGTGCCATAGCCGGGACGGAACCCAGATTGAAAACCAATACTGTCCAGATGCACCTGGAGCTGGATCGCCACCGCCCACTCAGTAACCTTCCCTAAAAAGGGAAGGTTAGAGACAGGTCGGTAGCTGTCCAACAATGGTTTCTTCAGCAGGGGGTGCACCACAGCCTCCTTGAGGCTGTGCGATAACGTCCCCTGCCACAGGGATGCGTTAACCACTCTTGCCAGCACTGTTCCCAATGTCTCCCTGGAGGCTTTCACCAAACAGGACGGGCATGGATCAAGTTCACAACTGGTGGCTCTCACAAACCCCAGGACATCCAACGCATCGGCTGGCATCACTTCCTGAAACTCCCCCACAAAGTTGGACCAGATGGGGCCTCCGTCACCTCGCACTCTCCATCTACTGCCCCCAACCCAGCATCAAAGTCCCTCTGAATCCAAGTGATCTTGTCTGCGAAGTAGGTTAAAAATTCCTCACAGCGGGCCTGGGACAAGTCCCCATCCAGGCGGCGGGAGACTGGACTAACCAGCCCCCGCACCACCTGAAACAGCTCCGCCGGGCGTGATTTTGCGGACACTATGAGGGCAGCAAATAACTCCTTCTTTGCTGCCCTCACAGCCTCAACATAGGACCGCAATGGGTCCTATGGAGAAGTCAGTCGGAGTCAGAGTGAGTTCGACGCCAGCATAGCTCTAACCTCTTGCCTACTTGTTTCATACACCGCAGCCCATTAGTAAACCAAGGGGCCATGCGGTGACGAGACCGAGGCAGAGGGCGTCTCAGAGCCACCCTGTCAATGGCCTCCCCCAGCAAGCTGTTCCAATGCCGGACTAGCTCATCGACAGAGTGACAGAGTAATTGGGGTATATGCCTGGGGGGAGGAGGACGTTCCACACTGAGGGGCCCATTCCGCCTCCTCCTTATCATCATCTTGAACAAAGGGCATTCCGGTACATAGTAAATCATGTCTTTAACTGTCAGGAGGCGGGCACGGGCTGGATTGCCCACCCCTGTGGTTGTATCTGGGGCTCCTATCCCCGCACTACTTGCCCTGCCAGCCCCGCCACAGTTGTCAGCAGCAGCGGAGGAAGCTCACCCGCATGGGGCTGACGCAGCACCCCCGGGGGCGAACGCGTTGGACGTGGGGGCAGGGCCCACTTAGCTGTGGTGCTCAGCGCAGCTGCAGGCACGCCAGGGGGTGGAGCCAGACACATATAAACCCAGCACCGGTAATCCTTGAGATAAGCTGGCCCCCTGAGCGTGGCAAAGAGTACCCTGGTGTGAGATTTTTGAGCGAGTGAAGTCTAGAGCGTCCGTGGAGCGAGTGAGTCCTTCCCTTGGTTTCTACCCCTCCCCCCGAGAGAGCCTGTGAGGGCAAAAGGTGAGTGATTGCGGAACGCTGTATTTGCCCTTCCCCTCACCCCTGGGACTTTTCCTGGCTAACCGTGTGTGCATGCTCCCTCGCCCGCCCCCCTTCCCGTGGTTCACCCCCTTCCCACCCTCAATTCCCTGCACCGACCTACCCCGCCCTATCTCCCTTCTTGTGAGTGGTTGGAGGGATAAGTGGGGAGCAGGGGGCATCAGGCTGCTCAAGTGCTCGTTGCCCAATGATGATAGGGGCCCAGCAGTGTCCGTGAGACTTCATAAGCCCAAACACTATCCTGACGGGCATTTTTCCCTCGCACGTTCATTGCCAGCACTAGTGTACGAAAGGAGAGTGCGAGGTGACACGAGTGGGACCTTCCTCCTTCCCTTCCCCCACTCTTAACTGACATTAACATGGATTCAATATGGACACACCCTCTCCTCTCTTGGGATTCAAACTCTGCCACCTTCCGTAATAGCCAAATCACTCATCATCTTAAGGTGCACAGGCAGGACCCCCCAACAGCAGGTGGTTTCTGAGTGCAGATAACCATCAGGATGAGGCTCCAGGAGCAGGTCTCGAATATAGCCAGGGCTTGTTCCATCTATAGCCCAGAAAACCAGCAGTGCCCTCTTAAATCCAATCCACAGTTCTACAGGTGGTAGAGGGAGCATCAATGTGTGAGAATTTGACGGGAATGAAGAGCTAGGGAAAGCCTGACAGAAGAATTAGATGTTTAAGGAGGGATTTGAAGACAGAGTGTATTTTATCAAACAAAAAACTTTACAGTTTAAAAAACCCGTTAAAGGCAGAACCGTTTCCGAAACAAAAAACTTTACTTTTCAAAACCATTTATAATTTACCTTCAAAATTAATGTAATATATATACTTAATTCCTTACCATACATACTCAAATTAAATCATTTTATTGCTTGATCAACGATCATTGCAAGCCAAGACATACAAATACAATACAGTAAAATATAACCACCAAAAGATCGTTTACATTGTGTAAATGATTATCTCCCAGACCTCTGAGTTATACAAGATTGACAGTAGCTTACACCAGGGCATTATAATTTCAAAAGCGGATTCTGAGCTGGACTGCTTTTAACAAAAACCTCACCACCTTCCGAATAGTATCCTGATTGGAGCTATCTAGTAACACTACCAGTAGTGCTGCATCATCCCTGCCTGGTAATGTATCCATTATAGGGGCAAGGAGTTCCCGCTGTGGTTCGTCATATAAATGACAGTGGAGAATTATGTGCCCTATTGACTCTGTTGTACTATTATCAAATGAGCACAATCTCTCCAAGTAACCATACATACTCTTATTATTTACCACTAACTAAACTATCACATTTTTTCTTTATTGATCATTTCTTTATTATCATAATTCAATGACTTTTTTTTTTCAAATTGCCTTAGCTCGGTTGTTTACATGTATAAAAATTGTATACACGTTCTACAATGAACAGTTGGCAATGTCAATGTAGATAATCAGTTGTACACAATGGGTGAAAACAGACATGACGCTAACCACCCTTTAACCACCCTTGGTGGTTATTTATGCATGTTGCAGGGCTGTATTAGTGCCCTATGCAGCCCTGAAACATGCATAAATGACCACCAAGGGTGGTTAAAGGGTGGTTAGCGTCATGTCTGTTTTCACCCATAGAAAATCTGCGCAAAAGGACAGAATTAAGGCAATTTGAAAAAATTGTCCAGGCTTGGGGCACAAACTGGCTGGACGGACAGTCCTCCCTCCCTTCAGATTGGCAGCAGGTTCATCGCTTTGCAGGGCCGTTCTAGCCTTCTACTCCAGCCCCACACAGGGATGCTTGGAGATACATGCAAATCATATGCAGATATATGCAAATCATTTCATTAGTCTGTATTGCTTGTCCAGAATAAACCAGGTCTGTGGTTTGCCTCCCCAGTACAAGGGGGCAGCTGTGGGTGTGATGCTGCAGGGAAGGAAAGGGCTGTGTGTGTGGAGATGAACCTTCAAAACTGCTGCCCCCCCCCAATTCATTTTTGGAATGGGCGGCTCTTCCTGCTGCCCCTTTCCCAACAGCCGTTGATGCCACTCAGAAGGAAGGGGAGGCTATTCTGCACTTTCGTCTTACTTTAATATTATGGGCAAGTTGCACCTCATGTTAGCGTGTCTATAAACAGGTGTAAATTCTGCAAGAGACACCCTGGAAATAACTGAGAAAGGAAGATTGAAAGAATTTCCAGGGTTATTGAAGCTTTATTTGTTTTTCTCTCCGACTATTGCCATCGAAAATTTGTTGCTTTTCCAAACCATCATACAAACGTACTCCTGCGGTCTTCAATGGGGCTACGCTGGAGTAAGCGTCCATTAGATTATTTATTTATTTATTTATTTAGCACCAGTAACGTACCTGGCCCTGTGCAATCAATAGTTATAGACAGGTCCCTAGCCCAAGGGGCTTACAATCGGAGGGACAGTGGGTTACGTGGCACACACACACACACACCTTGGACTGGCCCCTTAGCTTATTGGCCCCTTAGCTTATTGGCCGAGATACAATGGATGTATTTTTCTTGGAACTTTCTTGATCAGATGGAGAGTCGAATTGTATATAATCAGCTGTGCTTGTGGGCTGTTTCTAATTGCCTAGGAACAAGATTGACACATCATTAATGCTACTTTTCTCTCGATTTATAGCTTGTCTTAGTTTTCAATTAAAATCCATCTGATAAGGAGGCATATGTACTGTGGGGAACCAGCCAACTATTAGTATTTAAAATTAGACTATAAACATCTTTGAAAATATGTATTTACTTGTTAGATTTTCTCAATTTAGCATCTATGAAGTGGCAAAGAAACAACAGCTTTTATTTCGGCTGCAGAACACTACACCCCATGCAAAGTGGCGGAAAGTGAAACATTTTCACTTTTTTCATTTTATTTTATTTTATTTTATTGTTCTATTTTAAACCCTTTTCAAAATCTCCTGGTTGTAACTTTTTCTTCTTCTTATGAAATAAAACAATCATCCATTCATCAATCAATGTCTTTTGGAACATTTTTGCCATTTGTGGTCATGGGCATTCATTCCCTGAAGCCTGATTATTGTTTAATGTGGAGTAAAGGGGGGGGGGGAAGGGCAATTGTTTATTGCTTGGCATTCAGAATCCTACCCTGCAGGGTAAATTTTCAAAGCAGTGCCTAAATTATATCGCTTGTAAATGCTTTTATTATACAGGCCTCTTGTGCAATGCTTTGAAAATCTACTCCCTTTATCTTTCTATACTGTTTCTTGGTCAGCGTCAAAATGTCAAGGTGGATGTCAAACTAAACTGGGAAAGGATGAAACTGGGTGAGCTTTTTTTTTTTTTTCATGTATCTAATTAATATAAAAAGAAATCAGCTTATATATGTAAACTATGATGATCTCCAGCTAAAGTATATTTGTACGGTTGATCTAAATGTCGGCAATTTATGCTGAAATGGGAGATGTCTGATAAATAAAGCAGACACTACAGAAGTGATATGCTAGTAGGAAAGAAAGACTTGGAGCAATTTTTACAAATAGCATGCTAATGTATTTATTTATTTATTCATATTTATTGGCCGCCCCCTCATGCCTACGGCATCCCGGAGCGGCTCACAGCAGGTAAAACAATAATAAAAACTCATAAAAACATCATTAAATAGAATAATTAAAAAGTAGTCCCCTCCGGGACTTAATGCTGTTGTGGGTAATAGAACAAAAGAAAGTGGGGGGGGGGGAGCATATATATATATATATATATATATATATATATA
>QEPC01012123.1:119207-144754 GCA_003113815.1 Sphenodon punctatus | reverse complement strand
GATAAGTGCAGAGAGGTAGGGGGGAGCAAGGTTGTGAAGAGCTTTATAGGTGAAGACTAGGAGCTTGTGCAGGATTCGTTCAGGAAGGGGAAGCCAGTGAAGTGAAGAGAGCAGGGGCTGCACATGGTCGAAGCGACTGGCGAGGTAGATGACCCTGGCAGCAGAGTTTTGGACAGAGATGAGGGGAGAAACATAGGGTGCTTTAAGACTTTATGTGGTCCTGAGTCACCACAGTGGATTCCCAGCAGTGGTGAACTGAGCAACCACCCCCCATGGTCAACAAAAGCCCCGAAAAGATGTGACGGGAGCAGGACCATGGCAGGGAATTGGGCCGCCAGATCACAGTCCGGGGCAGCGCAACAGACGTGACACCAATTCCCAGAGGAGGCCCAGTGCCACAGGTAGGGGCAGCGGTACCCCGGGATGCTGGCAGCACATCAGCATGGCTGGGATATCAAGGAGGGAACAGGCATCGGACCACGGCACCAGGGTGGAGGCGGGAGCTCACAGTGGGGCTGGCAACCGGGGACCATAAGGCACTGAGGGACTCACAGCCAGCTGGAGGGGGCCACTAAGGGGACAGGGGTTGGGTGGCCCGCCAGATTAATGAAGTGCGGCCAATGAAGCATGCCCCGGCGGTACCCCAGCACAGACATGTGGTGGGCAACCAGGTAGTATGCCTTGAATGGATCCTGCATGGTGAGCCTCAACTGCACATCGGAATGGGACCACACACCTGACAATGCCGACAGCTCTGCCGCGGTGGGCTCAGATAAGCAGAAGTCAGCAGCAGGGGGCCACAGAAGGTGACCCAGCTCCAACAGCCGGTGATACACCGCCTCATGAGAGCGCTGGTACCCACGGGCCCCGTGAACGCAGCAAATGTAGGCCATGGCCAGGGCAGGCCCCCATCTGCCAGGCAGACCATTTAGGTGTCCAGGCTGCACACAGAGAGGGCAGACACCGTCTCCACCGCAGACCAACCCACATACAAGCACCTCATCTCCAGAATGTGATCATCAGGAAAGAGACGCAGCCCCAGCATCTCAGCACGCAGCCAGCAGTCGTGAACGCTTGTCTCATAGCCAAAGTAATGAAGGCCAGAGCTCAGTCTCGCATAGGCACCTGACAGGTTGTCCGGGCAACTCAGGAGAAATTGCACGGCCGGGGTATGCCACAGATCACACAGGGCCAAGGTCTCTCAGAAGGTCCACGTATGGGGGGCCCCATGGGGGCCAGGAGCCTGGTGGAAGCACAGCCAGCCATGGTCCAGAAAGCCAAGCAGAATGACATCACGTACAGGGGGGCCTGTAATCCCTGTAGGGGCGGGAGGGGAACCGGAGGAGCCCCAAGGCCAAGCAATAAGGCCACAGGCCACAACAAGACATGGTAACAGAGCAAGGCATGGGCCACGGACCCAGCACAGCTGCAGGAACTGAGCACACAGACAGGACCACCTCCTCTGCCTGCGCCGCCTCCTCCTCCTGCCTTGTTCTCTCGCCGGCCTCTCTCCTCACCCTTCCGCCTCGCTCCATCCTGCCATGATTCTGTGCTGCTGTGTGCCCTTTAAATCTCCCTCCGTAACCTGTGTTGTTGCTTTGTCCCCGGCTGGGAATCATTTTGGTTGATTCCAGTCGGTGGTTGTTGTCCAGATGTTACTATTTTTTGTTTCCCATTGGGAATCACTTTGACCACGCTTTCGGCGATGGTCCAGGCCGGAGGTCTGGAAGTGTCGTTGATATTGACCCCAGGTGGGTATTGACCATGGTGAACATCTGGCGCCTGTGTAACAGACGTTCAGGGGGCTTTGGCCCCACCGCAGAATTGATCATAGTTCACCGTGGTTCACTGCGGGTGATTTCAGACATTATATGGTCTGATTCACCACAGTGGATTCCCAGCGGTGGTGAATCGATCCACTCCCCCCCATGGTCAATAAAAGCCCTGAAGAGACATGACGGGAGCGGGACCATGGCAGGGAATCAGGCTGCCAGACCATGGTCCAGGGCGGTGCAACAGCTGTGATGCCGATCCCGGGTTGGGCCGTGGTCAAAGCACCCAGAAGGCGCCAGGGCATCTCTTCCCAGCTGCTGCTTGTGCCATTTAAATCTCCCTCCCCAGCCTGTGTTGTTGCTCGTTGGCTGGCAGCAACGTTGCGTGCTTTGTTCCCAGCTGGGAATCATTTTGTTTGATTCCAGCCGGTGATTGCTGTCCAGACGTTACTTTTTTTGTTTCCTGCTGGGAATCTCTTTGACAACACTTTCAGAGATGGTCCGGGCTGGAGGTCCGGAAGCGTGGTTGATTTTGACCCCATGTGTGTATTGACTGTGGTGAACATATGGCAGCCGCCGAACAGATGTTCAGGGCTGTTTGGCCCCGCTGCGGGATTGTCTGTGGTTCACTGTGGTTGACTGTGATCTCGTAACGTCTGAAAATACCCATAGAAGCAAAGTGCAGTCAAGAACATAAATATCAAAGGGATGTGTTCCCAATTTGGAATCCCGAAATCTGATTTCAAAGAACATTTTGGAAATTATGTCTGAAGGCAAAGCATTTTGGATTTTATCTGGTAGGAATTTCCCAATCCAATTTTTTTTTTTCTGGTCAAAAGTCAGGCATTGGTATTTTTCAGAATAAATATTTTGATAAAATAATTCTCACTTTCCTCCAAATATTTGAATTTTCTCTTTTTTTTTTAATTTAGTTTTCATCAACCAAAAGTTATTGGAAAGTTATTGTCAGTTGCCAAAGCCTGCAAAATTTGGGTTTTCTAAAACCAGATATTTTTTTTCTGAAACAGAAGATTTTTTGTTTAAAAGTTTAAAAAATATAAATCAATTTCAAACATTTTCAAATGGACATTTGTAATTTTTTTATACTTGTCAGAAAGGGGGGGGGGAAAGACAAATTTGCTTCAGATTTAGGCTCATATATCAGAAATCAGAATTAAAATTGCATTATTCAACTCATCCAGTATCCCCCATCACTGCCAGGATAGTGTGACTAGGAGGACTCGTCTAGTTGATCAAAGTATTTTGTACTACATGATACAAGACTACTTTGATACTCTAAGAGATGATGACCTGGAATAACATATAATTGATCTCTGTTTCCCCCCATCCGCTCAGAGTATGCAGATCTTTGTATACTATAGTTCTAAAAAGTGCATTTGGTGAGTCTCTGGGTATTCTCAGACGTGAAATTACCATGAATGGCCATGCTTTGACCCGCGTGGCAATCCATGGTAGTATTGCATTTGAAACGGCTCTCCAGATGTTTCTCCGGGCTGGATCTGGGTTTTTCTCAGACTCTGGCAGTTTTCAGCCTGGGCTATTACTTGGGACCATCGCCAAGGCACAGTCCAGGATAAATGCTGCTGCAGCCCAAGTAACACATTTCCAGACAGGGGTAGAGAAGACTGTCATGTTTGATGGCCTGATTGACCTGACCCCAGTCCTGGGCTGGGGCTATTCTGGGTGGGTGCGGCAGCCTCCCAGGCTACCGCAGCTGCCCATTAGGGAGGAGGGTGGGCTGCTCTCAGCAACACCATTGGAAGGGGTTGTGTGGACCCATTTCTACACTTCACCCCACCCTCTCCCCGCCGTGGGCCGTCAACACATCTGTTCTGTGTCTAGGTCACTGGCTGTGCCAGATACTCCCGGGGTGAGAGCCCTCACCCCAGGGAGTATCAAAACATGACGGCACAGTGCACCTTCATGTATCAAAATACCCTTACACCTCTCCACTCAGAAAACTATTCCATAGTGTAGTTGACAATAGTAGGCTATACTTTTAGAAGGTGCATTAGGTAAGTCTTACACTTCAGAAGACTATTCCATAGCCTAGTTGGCTTCATTCTTACAAACTCCTCCTGGTATTATAGTTTTGACCCTGCTAAATGCATCACCGTACATCTGAAGTTGAGTGACCATTGGAGGTGTTTCCAATCCCAGTAATGTAACCTGATGCAGTCACTCAACTGCAAATGTGGCAATTATTGCTAGATCTTTTGGTTTTTTGCAAGAATGTGCAAATGCATGTGGATGTTGCTGAACATGTTCTGGCAAAGGCAGAGTTGAGCTGGCCAACTTGGAGGAGTCTAAATTCTCTTCAAAGAAGGGTTGACAGGTCAAAGAACAACATGAGAAAGTGGCTATTTACAATATTTATGACTTTGGGAAGATAGACCATGGAAAAAGTTCTTCTCTCTCAACTCCTTGGAGAACCTTGTACTGCCAAGGACCATGTCAGGGTGCCAGGTCAAGCTGTAGCATGTGCCCAGGACTGGAGAGAGATACAAACATTAGGGGTGTGCATAAGGCACTCCATTCATTTTCATCTTTCTTTGACCAACATGATTTGTTTTCATGGGTTTTTGTGAAAAACATTGCATTTATGGGCTTTTTCCTTTCGTTTTATTAAAGTTTTTTAAAATAAATATATATATATATTTTAAATAATCACTGTGCATGCACAAAATGACCACTGGACAATTCTGCGCATGTGCACCTTTTCCCAAAATGGAGTTGGCACATGCGCAGACTAGCTGCCCTTGTCCAAAATGGTGCCATTTTGGAAAAGGGCGCAAATGCGCAGAACATCCCTTGTAGTTCATTTTGCACACATGCAAGTTTTCTTTACTTAAAACAAAAAAACAAACAAAAGATGAATAAAAGCAATTTATTTTTGTTTGCTTATTTTTTAATTATTATTATTTTTGTAGCCTTAGTTATGAAAACGAATGGGGCTTCAGTAGTTTTCGTAACTAATAAAAAACGAATTGAATGCAGACCCATAACACCTCACAATGCCTTTGATTCTGGACAGTTGCTGTCCAGGATCATTTCTCTCTAATGTGGCACATATAGCCCATCTTAAGTTGTGTGTTACCTCCATGCTTGAGTATAGCAACGTTTCTGAGTGCACCCAGAAACTCCAGCTAATGCAGAAAACTATGGCTTAAACTATGGAGTGAACTAAGGCTGTAGTGGAAAGTCACAGCAGTAGCTATTTCCGCCAGAAACAGCATTTCCGCAATTAGTGGTACGGCGTGGCAGAGGCTTTCATTCCGCTAGTTTCATTCTGCTACTTCTGCAGTTCCACTAATTTCATTCTGCTACTTCCACAGGCTTCACAAATAGCAGAAACATGCCATTTTCGCTACTTCTGCCATTCCGCCAGTGCCACGAAATAGCAGAACAGCGGTTTTCCAACAGTTTCCAACAAGTCCGCAATTTTTCCGATAGTTTCTGAATTTGCACAATGCCGGCGGAATTAGTGGAATGTCGGCAGAAAAGCTGCTGTGTGGTGTGGGCAATTCCGAAATCGCGGAATGGAATCGCGGCGTGGTAAAAGCTGCTGCCGCTTCAGCCATAGTGTGAACATACAATATCTGTATTCAGATCTCTGCATTGACTAGCCGTTCACTTCTGAGTGCAATTCAAGGTACTTGCAGTTTTGTTAGAATACTGCAAGAATTGCAGCACTGGGACCAGCCAATGGTCCTTCAAGTTCAGGACGTTGTCTCCAACTCTGCTCCTGGGAGGAAGTGTGTAAAGCAAAGGTCACAGGTCGAGCAATCCATTCCCTCTCATTCACACCTAGCTTCTGGCACTTGGAGGTCTCGTTGCTTGACCAATACTGAGCTTAGTAGCCCTTGATACTCTTGCACCACCTTTTGCAGAACTCACTTGGCCTTCTGGCCTTCCCAGCCTCCTGTGTCAGGTTAATTAGACATTTTATGGAGAAGTACTTCGTTTGGTTTGATTTAAACCTGGTGCCTCTTAATTTCATCAAGTGCCTTCTAGCACTAGTATTATGAAAGAGAGTAAATGACAGCTTCCTCTTCATTTTTTCGGTGCCATTCACCTTCTATCCTATCCTCCCATGGTTGTCTCTCTTCTAATATGAAGAGCCCTAATCTTTTGATCCTTCCTTTATATGGAAGCATTCCAAATCCTTGATCATCTTTGATGTTCTTCTTTGTACCTTCTCCAGTTCTGCTCTATCCTTTTTGTGGTGGAGTGGCCAAAATTGCACTAAGTAGTTAATGTGTGGGTTGCATCATAAATTTACATTTGGCTATCTCCTAATCCCACTGTCTTAATTCACTATTGTATAATGAGAACATCTGTCTGGTGTCATCAATGCCACACTACACTTTCATTCCTACTTAAGTAAATAAATAAGAGGCTAACTTGTGGCAAAGGAGAATCAATTATACACACAAGTCATAATGTGTTAAATCCCTTCTGAATCATGTTAGCAGATGACATCAAGTGGCTGCAAAATGCAGCCTTAGTAATTTTAAGATTGGCTGCTTGTCTCCCGTGCTTAGATGGCCACGGTAATGCTAAATCAATAGAAGCTCTGGACATGGAGCAGATAAAGATTTTCATAATTAGGCAGCAATCCTCAAACCTCTTACACTGAGGCAGTTCCGTTAAAATCAATAGGAGTACGGCAGTGTCAATGGTTTGAGGATTGGAGCCGTAGTAATGAGCTATGACTTGGAATCTTTTTGTTGGTGTATCCTGAGGCACTAGTGATGGTCTGCTCTGGTCACGTGGAGAACATTTTACTCTTCTACCCTTTTTAATTATCTTACCCCTCTTTTATTCTATTTTATTTTTTATTTCAAATTTTTTTAAAAGTTGGAACCTAGCATGATTGGAAAGGTGCCAAGTTGTTCTTTATGAAAGCCATTGCAAGGTCCCGCCATGAATTTGCCTGCCAGGGTTGAATAGCAATCCTGCTTGCACTCCTCTTACATTCTCCAAATCCATTGTTGCTATTTCTGTTAGGATATTCTCAGGGTAATTTCAGACGTGACGGGTCTTTCGGCCCACCACACTGAACCCTAGACCGGGATCCGTCTCGGATCCTGGTCTGTGAGCAGACCGGCCATCCTTTAGACGTGCTGGCCTGATTGCGGAGGGGGCGGGGCTGTGCGGCGCGATGTGCAGCCGCTCAGCCCCGCCCCCCCGCGTTCCTCCCGCCAACCGCTCTTGGGGAGACAGGCAGACACAGCGGCCAATCCGGCCACTGCACTTGATCCTGTACCGCGGTCGGAACCATAGTCTGGAACAGGGCAAGGTAACAGACGTTACCTTCCCCCTATTCCTGATAATGGTTAGCTTTGAACCCCGCCAGGAATTTACCGTGGTGAACATCTGGCGGGGCTCAAACAGACGTTCGCGCGATCACAGCCACCACCCTGAATCCACTGTGATTCAGGGTGGTTGACTGTGAACCCATAATGTCTGGAATTACCCTCAGTGAACACAATTTTGTTCTGCAGTTCATATCTCCCACCTTGCAATGCAATGAACTCCAATTGTATTTCAAAGCAACAATGTGTTCCGTAAGGGTTGGCTATTGTCCTGGCTGGTGAAAACACCAACAAAAATTCAAATTTTGGCAAAAACAGAAGATTAACTCAGCATGTAAAAGAGGCGGGGTCTTGCCAAATGGTTTCATTTTGTAACAGTCAATACTTGAGAGAGCCAGTGTGTTGTAGCATGAGAGCCTATGTGCTGTAGTGGATAAGGTACGTGGGAAGCCAGGGTTTGAATCCTGCCCTCGCCATGAACTTGCTGGCTGGCCTTGGGCAAGTCACAACCTCTCAGCCTCAGTTCCCCATCTGTAAAATGGGAATGTGTGTGTGTCTGTCTCTCCCTGTGTTCCCCTCACCCATGTCCATCTTAGATTGTAAGCCCGCTGGGCAGGGACCTGTCTTTGAAAGTATGTGGCTGTAAAGTATTGGGTGTATGCCTAATAGTGCTATAGAAATGGTAATTGGTGGTGGTAGTAGATTTAAGCCAACAGACATCGTACAGAGTATGACAGATACAAGCTGGTTTGGCTAGCTGGCTTCCAATGCTTCTCTCCTTCAACACAGCGAGAGCAGTCCAAGGCTTTGGGAGAATGCCGGAGCTTGCATAAGAACATAAGAAGTGTTGTACTGGGTCGGACCAATTGTCCAGCTCAGGCAGCTCAAGACAAATACATGTACAGATCATGAAGGTGTGACCCATCTCCTGCTGACCACTCCCAACTACATGTAGTCAGGGGTTTAAGAACCCAGCTAGTAGGTATTTATGGCTCTATCTAGCCTTGAAAAAAATTATCCAATTTCTGTTTGAAGCCAGTTCTGCTCTTGGCTTTCACTGCCTCCTCTGGCAAAGAGCTCCACAACTGTATTGTCCGCTGTGCAAAAAAGTACTTTTGTTTATCTGCCACCATTTAACTTCAGTGTGTGTCCCCATGTTTAGGGCTGATGTGGCAGCAGCTGTTACCGTGCCGCGATTCCATTCCGCCATTTTGGAATTGCCCGTGCCACACTGTGGCTTTTCTGCTGACATTCCGCTGGCAAGCCAAGTACGTGCACTTGAGACCTCGCATCTTCATGAATGTTAGACCCCTTGTCTTTCCCTCTGTTCCCCTTCCTAAGTCTCTCCCCCAGCTCCTGTCTCTCAGATTGTAAGCCCTAGGGGCAGGGACCGTGTCTATTTTATTACTTTGTAAAGTGCCAGGTACACTGCTGGCGCTATATAAATGTTTGTTAATAATAATAATAATAAATTCTGCACATTTGGAAACTATCAGAAAAATTGCGGAATTGTCGGAAACTGTCGGAAAACCGCTGTTCCGCTATTTTGTGGTGCTGGCAGAATGGCGGAAGTAGTGGAAATGTCATGTTTCCGCTATTTTGAAAAGCCTGTGGAAGTAGCGGAATGAAACTAGCGGAATGAAAGCCTCTGCCACACCATACCACTAATTGCGGAAACACTGTTTCCGACGGAAATAGCTACCGCTGTGACATTCCGCTACAGCCCTACCCTTGTTCTCTTATCGTGAGAAAGGGCAAACAACACTTCCCTATTGACTTTCTCCATGCCACTCATGGTTTTATAAACTTCTTTCATATCCCCCCCCTTAGTTGCCTCTTACCTGTGGAGCCACTCCTCATAGGCAGGACTGGTGCAGGGATTTGTGTGCCCCTCACACAACCTGTGCACACATTGCAAACCTCCCATGCAACCCATGCGCATGTTACCCACAATCCTCACATGCACACAGCTAGCGCACAACATGGACATGCACAGCCTGCTTCTCAGGCACTGAGGACTGGTAGCCCGGCTCCCGATCCAGCCGCAGAGCTTACCAGCAGTGATGGTAGCAGCTGGATTAGGGATGGGAGAAGCACCCCCTTCCGCTTACAGGAGAAGTGGCAGCAATAGCCGGATCAGGGGCAGGAGAGATGGCAGCAGAAGGTGGATTGGGGTGGAGCCTCCAAAGGGATGCCTCTCCCACCCACAGATCCAGTGGAGCTTTTTGGTAAGGCCGCCTACGGCAACAAGTTGAAAGGGGCACCTTTCCCATCCCGTCCAGTGCAGAGCTCATCACCGGGGGTGGCAGTGGGGCAGCTTGATTGGGAGTAGGAAAGTTTTCCCCGTCAAGCTGGCACCCTAGGTGGCTGCCTAATGGTAGCACTAGCCCTGCTTATATGGAAGTCGATCCATCCCTTCTACCTTCCTTTTTGCCCTTCTCTGAACCTTTTCCAGTTCTATTGTATTTTTCCTGACATGGGGAGACCAGAGCTGCACACACAATATTCAAAGTGGGTGGGCTGTGGCTCAGGTGGTAGAGCACATGCTTTGCAGAAGGTTCCAAGTTGCATCTCCGATGCAGGATCTCTGGTAGCGTGCCTGGGTAAGCCTCTACCAGGAATCCTGGAGAGTCTCAGATAGCACGCCTGGGTGAGCCCTCTGCTAGGGATCCTGGAGAGCTGGATTTGAAACCCTGCTGCTGCCGTGGCAGGTTGTGATAGTACTGGGTTAAGATGGACCATCGCTCTGACTAAGTTAGCCAGCATCTTATATCCTAAGGTGGGGTCATATAGAAAATGTATACAGTGACATATTTTCCCTTTTATTCTCTATTCCTTCTGCAATAATGCCTAGCACTCGCTTTGCATTTTTGACTGCTGTCTTCATGAAACTATCCACACTGGGTGTTTTTACATGCACGTTTCTCCTGCATGTTTGCTGTTACGTCCTGAAATTTCTGTGCGTCTAAATCACTCCCCCAGATCTTAAACATCTGGCCCTTTGAACTTCTGCGTAGAACTTCTCCCAGAACTTTTGTGTGTAAAAATTTCTCCTGGTAAACTGCTTTGCTCCAGGCAGCTGTGGCTACTTGGTTTCCATGGAAACCCCTCACACGTCTACAGCTGCGGCTACCTTAGACTGCCTCAAGGCAGTGTTTGTGTGAAGAATGCATCCAGGAACCTCCTCAAGGCAGTGTTTGTGTGAAGAATGCATCCTGAACTTACTTGTGGACTTGTAAACCCAGAACTTTAAGGTGTGTGTAAAAATGCCCACTGTCTCCAAGGTACTTCTCCTGAGTGGTTTCACCGAGACTACACTTCTGTCTGCAACAGAATGCAGAGCAGCACGTTGGGTATGGCAGGACGCTGCCATGTTGGAGCCAACATCCTTAACGCTGCTAGCCTAGTGTGGCTATGTTAGCCAAGGAATATTTATATTAATTAACAAAATTCAAATTTGTAACTTTCTATGCTATTTTTGAAGAGAACCTGGAATTTTTAGTAAAAGAAAACCTTAATTAAGAAATGGGTATTCAACCAGCGTATTTGAAACCTTTTTTTACCCGCTTTTACCATGTAGCGAGGAAGGCTAAGTGCTTCTCCATACAACGTTCTATTTTCAGTCGATCTATGAATGCTCACATTCTTACTGGCCAGCTGGTCAACCGTAAAAGACGCCTCAGTGCAGCTGTCCTAACATCGAGGCATCCCCATTCTGTGCTGGAAAAAGAGCATAAGAAGTGCCGTACTGGCCCACCCCAATGGTCCATCTAGCCTAGCATCCTGTCTCCGACATAAACATCTGAAAGGCTCACTTTCCATCCAATGTAAGGGGGAGTTCTCTATTTTAAAAGATAAGATTGAAAATGGATGCAATTTCCTGCAAATTAGGTTAGGGACATTTCAGAACAAGGTCTTGATTTGCTGAAAATAAACTGAGACATCAGATACCTGTTTAGTATTCTTTTGACTGAGGCGCATAAATGTATTCTGTCACTGTTACTGCAAAACCAAACACTGGCTAGAGAAATTTGTCTGCCCAGGACAAAAGAACGAAGAGAAAAGGAAGCCACTTACTGCCTGTATTAGATTAACAGCTGAACTTCTTGAGGAAAGAGGGGCTAAAAGGTATATCAGGAGAAAATAGGATGAAGAGAACTTCTTTGAAAACACTCCAAGTACCTACTGAAAGTCATAAGTGTTATCTTTCAAACTTGGCTGTTCCTCTTTACATATCTATTAGCCATGCTCTTGTAACACTTTTGCAAATGACAACAGCAGAAACAAGGGCTAGGTACTGTGCGTTTGGGGGTTTCCATCCTTAAAAATAAATTAACTAGTGGCATGTGTACCTACCTAGATCCATAGCCCTCCTCTCGTTTTCTCCCGTTTTGTGTAGTAGCAAACTAAAATAAAACTTTCCCAATCCCAGCTCGTGTGTGTGTGTGTGTCTGCTGTCCCTTGCAAGCACCACAAGAAGTGTTTCGTTCCTTTTAGAGTGATATCCATCCTTTTCCTTAAGCACATAGGGTGGGGGAGTCAGTGACACCTCCCTCTCCTTTGCCCATCATATTCAGTCTGTTGCTAAAGCCAGCTAAAATTTGGCCCCATTTTATGGCTGCCATTACTTAGTTCTAGTGTATGCTCTCATCGCCTCGCCTCTTGACAACTGCATTCACCTTCAAGCTTTCCCTGCTCTCACCTTGACTCTTTAATTTGTCTTCTACATTCTGCTGCCAAGGTCATCCACCCTGCCCACTGCTTTGACCATGTCTACCCCTCTTCTCCTCCTTCCACGGGCTCCCTCTCCCCTTTTGCATCCAGCCCAAACTCCTTGTCTTTACCTACAAGACTCTTCAGGTCCTTGCTCTTCGCTATCTTTCTCTCCTTTCTAGGCGTTGATATGAGAAATCTCGGTGAGTGCTGCTTCTGTCAGAAATGGGGCATTCACCGGGATTCATGTGATGCGGAAACTTACCAGCTTTCCTGCTGTTTTCACCATTATCTGTTATTTTTTTGCAAGTTGAACGGGGCTGCCGTGAGCTAGTCCCATGCTCCATGTGTGCCTCCGCCCGATCGGGCCACATCGGGGCTGCATGTTTGTTTCTGGGCCAGTCCATGATGGCTGCCCATTATGGTGGGGTGCTGGGTGTAGTGCAGGGGCGGGGGGTGGTCGCTGACTAGCAGCAGGTTCTCCATTCTCCCTGCAACCGGACGGTGGCTCCGGCGGCCCATAAGGGCGCATGTTTGTTTTGTGCCTAATCATTTTCACCTCAGCTACCTGATCTGGGTCGGGTCACACAGAGGCCTGTCAGCTGTCACTTATGGTTTTACCCATAGAGATGGATTACGGGGGCTGGTTTTAATTCTGAAGATTTAGACTAGGGGAACGGATGCCAAAGATAACTGGCACGCATCAGATCAAAGGGCTGAGATTAAACTCCTTCCTGTAGTCTTCTAGTACAGTGCGAAACATTTTCAGAGCTGCTGTCCATCTCTCCCATCTCCTCCCAAACTAACTCGTTTTCCATTCAGGAGCAAGCTCACTGTTGGTAAATGTTTTGACTGATTAATTTATGCTTTGTAAAAGTTCTGCTAAACTCTGCTAAATTGATTTTTCTGTAAATGAAAAACGTGGCGTTCACTTCAAACGTATTAGCACTTTAATTTGAGACTGTTAATTGACTTATTCTCCATAATTTGGATGAGGTTGTGGGTGCTCAGCACTTCTGAAAATCAGCCCTAAATTTACAGCAATGTGGGGAAAGAAGGTTAAAAGAGAGTGTGGCTGTCATGCTGGTCTCAAATAGAGCAGAAGTGAGAGCAAGTGTTCCTATTCTTCAGGGAAATACCTACCTTTTGGGAGTGTTTATGACTGCTCATTGGTATTTCCTCACTGGTCAGTGATTCTACATTTCCGCCATTGGAAGCTCCGTGCCTGCAGTTTTCCATAATTTCCACCATTTTGGTAAATTTCTGGTGTATTAGTCAGTTTCTGAATTTCCCCATCAATTTACGTCACTTTCTGTCATTTTACGACAATTTGTCCGTTTTATGCCCCGGAGCCAGTACTATGTAAACCATAATGTAAGCCCCCCTGCTCCATTAATAGTTTTGAACCCTATTCTTTTGGTGACAGTATGCAAGCATGGAAGCCACAAAGGGATTAAGACACCTTGAAATAGCTTGGGAAAAGTATACAATCCTAGTTGCTAGCAAAGAATTTAGTCTTAATAATTGAAAATTCATTATTTAAATTCCAAAAGCTTTGATTCTATCACTCTTTATTTAGAGGTTTGTTTAAGTCATTGATTTGTTTGGAGAGTTGAATAAATTAATTCCCACCTCTTCAGCTGAATGTGCACTGACGAGGGGTGAAACCCTATGAGATAATGGCTTGATGATCCGCTGCCGAACCCATGGAGCAGCAATGCAGCTGCCACCTGTTAGACTGGCAGAGAGAGCAGACGTTCTCAGGCATGCAGCTGCCACACTGCCCCCTCGCCCCAGGTTTGGCTGAGGAACCACCCACATGGTCAGGACTTGGGCCCAGGAGCAGTGGCCACTGGCCCCCAGAAACAGGATTATGCCCATGAGAAGCAGCTGGTGACAGCACATCGGTCCTAGATGCTAAGCCAGGCCAATCCTGTTTCGGGGTCATATGTGACCCCAGCCCCCACCCAAGATGCTCTCATCTCTACCTCACTCCCCCTGGCTGGTGTCCGGGGTGCAGGGAAACCAGTGGCTCTGCCTGGGGGCCATTCCCCTTGGCTGTGGGTGGCAGGTCCCAACCCAGCACATTGTTGGAGGCAGTGCCCGTGCTACATGATGCGTGCCTGAGCCCACCACCACTGCTTCCCCAGGAGTGGGTCCTGCTGCTGCACAGGGCAACAGATGAGAAGGTAAGGAGGAACCATGCAGGGAGGTGGGGGTGCTGGGCCCTGAGACCTGCCACCCCCAGGCAAGGATGGTGTCTCTCGGCCCCTCCCAGAGGGCGGCAGCTTCTCCCAACCACGTCATCAGCTGACAGGTGGCCGGTGTGTGTGTGTCTCACTTCCAGCATGTGCCATCAGCTGATAGTTGGCTGGTGGCTGCAGCTCCCAGTCTTGATCTTTGCCGACATCATGACCTTGTCCATGGTGCTGGCAGACCTCACCATGTGTAGGGGCTGTATGTGTCTGACTGGGAGGTCACACATTAGCCAGGATTAGTCCAGTTGGGCCAGCCTTAGCCCATGCTACATCAACCACTTTCTCTGGATGACGTGCCGGGTAGCAGCCAGTAAGCCATCTGCTCCTGTGGGGGAAGTGGTGGAACATCTGGTGACCATTTAGCAGACAGGCAAGAGAACCGCAGGCTGATGTCAGCTAATGTGGGCTACTGTCTCATTTGTTTTCCCACTCTAAGTCTTGCTCAACTACAGTGGAGCACAATCCTACTACTTAGTTCTGATATTTCTCACCGCCCCATGCCCGCAATGAAGCTGAACTCCACAATGTGTTTTTGGTATACAAGTTGGAGAAGGGTATAAGCTGTGTCTTAAAAATTTAGGTATTGATTTAAGAGGAGATAATACTATTGGAAAATTGAATGCCTTTCATCTGCTTCAGATGTATTTTTCAAGATAGTTAATTTAAGAATGGTATAGGTCAGCAGGCAAGCAGGATTTATAACAGAATTCATCTTCGCTAGAAGTTGTAATATATAGTTATATCAAAATTCTAGAAATGTTGGCAAAGAGGGGAAGGGGGAATCTTGATGTAAATCAATAATTTAATTTAGCTGTGACCCTGGATTTAGTTATACGCTGTGGTCCGTAATTTTTCAGTGAATAGACTGTAGCATCATGCATAGATTTTGTTGCTTTGGTATGTCCATATCGTTTTAATATATTCTTTTCCCTATTTATTTGTACTGTCTTATTGCTTAAGATTCTTGGACATTTTACCAGGCACTGGATGCACACATAGTAGGGAATGGGTTTTTACGCTGTAGACTTATCAAGTGAAGGCTTCTTGTTACGGTGAGAGTGATGATAAATATTGTATGGTATCTCAGATCATGTGAACACTCAGAAATGTAAGGAAAATGGCCATACATTCTGTGTCCCTCCCTACATGCAAAATTGTTGCCCCTTAAAATTGTTCACACCTTAAATTACCTCCTGTTGTGTAATTACCACTTGTTACCTCTCAGGCCAGAAAATGGCAGTTACCGCAAATCATTCCATTTATGACCACTCATGTAATGTGTGAACGGAACAGAGACAACCCATGAAATAAACATGGGTAGCTCTACAACAATCTATCATGGCTACCACCACCCCTAACAATCCACAGTAGGCTGGATTATTATCTCCAATTTACAGATGGGGTCTTGAAATATAAAGAGATGAATAGACTCACTAAAATCTGTGGTAGAACCAGAAATGAGCCTACTGAGTCTTTGGCTGAAATCCCAACATCAAAGTCAACTTTCTTTTAGTATCTATGTGAGATGCCACCTGGTTTGAACCCACAGCTCTCGGGACCATGGGCAGATAGATGTCTTGACTTCACTGATGGAATAACATGTGAATGCAGTGACCCAAATTACATCTCATGCTACCAAACTCTTCTGCATAGTCAGAGTTAGGTTTCTTTCTCACATTACCCATAAGGGGCCAGGTCAATCTTCTATTCTCATGCAAATTAGCGCACATAGGAATGTAGTAGTCTGATTTTTCTCCTGCAAGAACACCCATGATTGTAAGGACTACATTGGGGGACCCGGCCATGCATGAGTATTCTCGCATTCCTGTGTGCACTAATTCCTGCACGAATGGAGCTGTGATTGCTGTTATGGAATCCCCCTCTGCCCCATGAGGTAACGTAAATAAGTGGCCGTAGCGTGAAGAGACATTCCATAGCACCCAGAGTATATGGCAGTCCTTAGTAGATTCTGTCCACACTGAACTCAGCCTCGCACAGCCCTATTGTTTAGTTTGTGTCACAGAGAACTTTGTACATCTTCTTCATGCTGGGAGGCAACTAGGCAGTCAGCAAATTGACCAGGAGCTTATCCTTATGTTTTGGATTGGAATCCACATTATTTGGAAAACAGACTGTATGTGTACCTAAATAGCTTGGGCATTTTTGGAACTCTCACTCATAGCTATGAACATACCCCTCTAGTGTTCAGCTCTTGTGTATGAAAAATGCATGTGACTAGAGCCAGTATAGCCTGGTGGATTAGGTGCTGGATTTGAACCTGCGAGAACAGGGTTCAAATCCCATTGTACCCATGAAGTAACTAGTGGTTGGCCTTGGGCAAGTCATTGGGTGAAAAGAGACATGACGATAACCACCCTTGGTGGTTATTTATGCATGTTGCAGGGCTATATTGCTGCCCTATGCAGCCCTGAAACATGCATAAATGACCACCAAGGGTGGTTAAAGGATGGTTAGCGTCATGTCTGTTTAGACCCCATTCTCTCTCAGTCTTGGTTCCCCATCAGTAAAATGGAAATATCTATATCTGTCTGTCCTAGATTGTAAGTCCCTTTGGGCAGGGACCTGTCTCAAAAAATTGTCAATGTACAGCACCAAACACATTGCTAGTGTTCTATAAATACATGGGGTGGGACACCAGGGAGAATACAAGGTATCGGCTCTCCCAGGTACTGGATATACCAGATTTTTTACATTGCAGCTATTGACACCAATGGCTGCAATGTAAAAAATCTGGCACCGCGGCCAATGTTAAAATCCAGTATGCCGGTACAGGTAAATATCGGATTTATCGAATTAAGCCGATACACCCAAATACCGGCAATATCGGATCTCGGGAAAACCGATATTCCCACCCCTGATAAATACCAATACCAATAGTCTCTCCCTGCTTTCCTGTGGCACAGAAAACCTCCATGGCTTCAGTGGAGCTACTTTAGAGGAAGTGGTCAGTTGGACTGTAGTTTTGGGTGGGGGGGAATGACCCAAATTAATTTCACTCCCATCAAGAAATCTCTCCATGGATTTTTCTCAAATTGCTGCAGCTGGGAATAATTCCATGCTCTTGTGAGAGGAATGAGATTAAACCCTGTCACCAGTGTAGTATTTCGTAATTAATTTAACCTCCAAACTAATCATTTCCCAGTGTCGATCTCTTTCTCTCTTTGGTCAGCAGATTAATTAGTTAATGTCAAATTAATTAGTTAATGCAGCTGATGATGAAAAGCTCTCTCGGGGTGATAAGAATGACTGTTGCAGCCGTTCCTGCAAGAGCTGGGAGGTTGGGAGTTCAGTCTCTTGATAAGAAAGCAAGAGCAGCTCCCTCAGACCTCGGCACAGAGGAAGAAATGGCTCCGGTGGGCTATGAACGGCTTGCACTAGAAATAGGAAGCACCTTCCGTGCTCTAGTAGATGCAAGCTCTGTTTTCGGGCCGCCGAAAAACTCTGCTCAGAGGATGGAGCTGAGTGTAGCTTGGTTGGAATAGGCCCCTGCTGCCACATGAGATGTACCCAAATTCTGCATGTATTGTCAGTCTGCACAAGCTACTGCACTTGTTGTACCTATGTGCGTAATGAAAACCAGTGGAAATCTTGCCACTGGCTATGCTCCCGAATTGGCTGCAAATGTAGACCCTAATGTATACCGAGGATTTTTTTTAGTAATGCAGCTTAAAGCTGAACTTCAAAAACTGATTACTGCTGGAAAATATTTCCTTTTTACTGAAGTGAGTATTGAGTCTAATTAATGGATTAATTGAATAAATTGTATTCCGAGCAGTTAAGTAAGATACTGACGCCACTCTCTGTATAACCAAACGCCGCAGCATTTAACACCTGAATTTTATTCACAGATGTGACTTAAACTGGATCTTACTGTCTTCAAAAGTGTCTTTCAGTGTGCAGTTATTGACTCCAACTGGGAAGATGTAAGGCGTATTTCACAATTTTAATGAAGCGTTTCCAATGACATTTCATCACTGGTTTCAAAAGTGATAAAATTTGGCATTGTGTTATCTGTCAAGATTTTCCTGTAAATCAGACTTCAGCGGGGGGAAAATAGCTCCTATTTTCTTGAAGGCATTCTGATAGTTTGGCTGCTAGAGCTTTTCAGATGAGTGACTTAATGTAAAGGAAATGGAAATTGTTTAATATGAGCTACCAAGTCCTTGGCAGTTAAACATCAGTTTCAGAATGGAGAATAGTTAACGAGATGGAAGAAGAAACCACTTCTTAAAAAGCAAAGTCTTTTTCTAATATAGTTCGACTCCTAAGAGATGTCTGACATGATTTTCAAAACCTGGCATTTCTCTGACATGATGCATTTCAAATTTAATGGATTTAATTTGATGTAATAAATGACCATGCATAAAAATACACAAAGGTCAGGAATAATGACATTTTCGGGGGATGCAGAATTGATTGAATACTATACATCTCCATCACTCCCACCACCTCCACCTCAGTAGCAGTTGTGGGAGAGGAGGCATGAATAATTGAGTTTACTTGAGAGGAGACTTGGGGCCAAACGGTTTAGGAAACACACATCTTGTGTGGCCTCACCCATGTTGTCAGTACACCTTGGGCAGCGGTATCCCATGTTGGGCAATGTTAATCCACGATGCAACTGATTATATGGCCGGCGGCTGCCAGATGTTCACCAAGCCCTGCCCCGGGTCGGGCAACTGGCTGACATGTGATGTATCCACCAGAGAAGGCTGGTGATGCATCACGTTAACTTTGCCCAAAGTGAATGCTCGTGCTGATTTTTACAACTAGTTCTCACAGGGGGGCGTTCTTTGTGGCTGCCCCATGATTATGGAACTCCCTCCCCTTGGAGATTTGTCTAAGCCTGAGCCTGTGTATTTTCTGGAAACAATGTAAAACCTTTCTATTTGGCCAGATATTTGGCAGGCAGGGATAGGGTGGGATGGGATTTGTATTAATTTGAATGGCTTTTTTTATTCCTGTTTTTTATTATTGTCAGCTGCCATGAGCATCTGTGGGAAGGGTGGTATAGAAGTGTGACTAAATAAGTTGGATAACCCTGACCACTGCATCCAGAAGCAGCCACTCCAGTCCCAAGAACCATCATCAGGGTTCTGGGGCCGTCATTCCAGTCATGAGAGGCTGTCGTTCCACTGCATCCAGAAGCAGAAATTCCAGTCCCAGGAGCCATCATCAGGGTTCTGGGGCCGTCATTCCAGTCATGAGAGGCTGTCATTCCACTGCATCCAGAAGCAGAAATTCCAGTCCCAGGAGCCATCATCAGGGTTCTGGGGCCGTCATTCCAGTCATGGGAGGCTGTCATTCCACTGCATCCAGAAGCAGAAATTCCAGTCCCAGGAGCCATCATCAGGGTTCTGGGGCCATGCTCCACTAGTATAAAAGACAACCGCTGCTGCCCACTGTCAGAGAGCCTTTCTCTTTCTTACACCCATGCACAGAAACTAGCCCTGACCCTGGCTGCTCCACCTGGGGCGCTGTCTGAAAGCTGCTCCCAATGATACCACAGTCCTGCTCCTGCTGCAGCTGTTGCTGATCGTACGAGGCTCCCACCCCCCGACCTGCTCCTCTTATGCCACCCACCGCCGCCTGCTGCCAGAGAGACTCTCCTCTCTCTGGAACCTCCTCACAGAATCATGCCCTGTTGCTGCAACCGTCATTGCTGATTGTGCAAAGCTGCCACGTGACTGCCTAGTGCTCACTCCTCCGATGCTGCCCGCCACCACCTGCTTCCAGAGTCTCTCTCTGTCTCCCTCTCTTTCTCTGTGGCACCCCCCCACTTCCATCTAACTCTTTCTAGGACTATGAGACAATTCCATGCAGGGATGGAGGTGTGGGTGACGTGGCAAAAATGATCCGAGTCAGTGGGAAGAACCTTGTTTACAAGGCAGCAGCAACCTCCTGCTCGTGCCCAGCTGCCCACCATGGCATGGCTGATGTCCTCAAGCGCCTCTCTAGGATAAAAAGCGTTCTCCCTTTCAGAATGACAGTTCCTTCTAACCCTTTCTAGGACTATAAGACAATTCCATGCGGGATGGAAGGGCGGGTGACGTGGTGACGAGAATGATTAGTGCCAGCGCGAAGAACCTTGCTTACAAGTCAGCAACCTGCTGCTCATGGAGAGAGAGAGAGAGAGACGCTCCCGTCCATGCATTCACCTGCAGTACATGACCAGAGAGAGGGGGTGGGGCCCCCGAGTCCTCGCTGCTACAAAAAGGGGGGGAGGGGGGAGAGAGTTGCATCTTGCTCAAGCTGCCACCTGCCAGAACCAGAGAGAGAGAGAGCTCATCTGAGCTCATGCTCAATGCCCACATCCAGCAACAAACCCATCAGAATGAGATGGAAATAATACACAACATAATTACGTGTCTGCCTCCCTGCACCTGATACCACCTACCGCAATAATTGAATGGAGTGTGAAGTGCGGCCAATCACGCACTAATTCTAGGGACATCATTTAGCGCCCATGGGCTGTCATTCCACTGTACCTGAAGCAGTCATTCCAGTCTCAGGAACCCTCATCAGGGTTCTGGGGCCGTCATTCTGCTCATGGGGGGCTGTCATTCCACTATACCTGAAGCAGTCACTCCAGTCTCAAGAACCATCCTTAAAGTACTAAGGACAACATTTAACTCCCATTGGCCACTCTCTCTCTCTCTGTCTCTCTCTCTCTCTGACACAGCCACACAGACACAAGCCCTGCCCCTCCTGGTGAATGGAATACATTACCAGTGCTGCTGTCAGTGTCAGGTAGGGATTTGACAAGCTGTATATATAATGAGATTCTGCCACCTGCCAGAAGAAGCATAGAGGGGTAAAAGATTGGTCAGGTCAAAATTAGCTGGTAACAAATATAACTTTTATAATAACATTTTAAAACACATTTTAACTAAGAACAATATAAACATTTGCATTATAAAACAACTCAGGCTTCTTTGGGCCTTTCCCCTTGAACATGGGGAAAAGGGGACAACAGTGCATGGGACCGAGGTGTAGGGACGTCATTGACCTCTGTCCCATGTTGCCTCGCAACTTCCAGGTCCCCCAACATGGACTCCTTCCATGCCACAAGGGACTGGCGGAATGCCTCAATAGCATCCTTTTCAGTATATGTACTGGGGATAAGCCTGGACCTGCTGCTCCCTGATTTGGTGCTCCTGAAATTGCTCCACAAGCCTGTCCTCCACATCCCTCGTGTGGGCTTTGAAATGCCCTGACTTTGGGGGTGTCCTCTTCCCATGGGGCTGGCAAATCATCCAAGGAGCTGGAGAGGGAAGGACTGGGACGGCACAATCTCTCTCTCTCTGCAGGGGACTTCCTAACAGATCATAGGGCAATCCATTCCCTTTTGTTCCTATTCCAGTCCCCGTGCCTTACCTTGCATTGTGTGAATCCGCCTTTGAGGATATGGAAATACTTCCATGTTGCTGACCTTGTTGGCCTGCTTAGACCCTCTGATGTTGGTCTTGATGGGCTTTTGGCACCAGTGGCAGCATCATTACCCTCTCTGAAACAGGAACACATAAACACTTACATAATATCATGCATTCATGGTGATGCCTCCAGTCGTTCCCAGACCAATACCCATTCTCCCACACCAAGTGGATGGATGGTGCTGCCGCCTCCTCTCCTCTTTCCTTTTATCCCACGTACAACACCACCACCACCTGGGGTGCTGTAGTGTCTACAAGCTGAGACTCTAGCTGTTGCTGCTGAAAGAGCGCCTCTCTCTGGCAGACCATGAAATAAGACATGTGCAAATCCTGCCCTTCCTGGGGCGCTGCTGTCTGCAAGTTGAGAACCCTGGCATGACTGCCCCCTGGCACCTGCTCTCCCGCCAATCCGTCCGCCAGTCTGCTCCTTCTCTGCCACCCACTGATGTCCACTGCTGATGCTGAAAGAGCCCCTCTCTCTGGCAGACCCAGAAATAAGACATGTGCAAATCCTGCTCCTCCACTGCCACCTGTTGATGCCCGGCCCGCTGTTTGTGCCTGACTGCCCACCACCCGCACACCAGCAAACTCGCTCTAAAGGATAGTATTCTTCTTGTCCTCAAAGTTATATGGAACAATAAATACAATAAAAACAAATTTTACAAACCTGGTAGTGCCACCTCCTCTGTCCTCCTCCTCCTCCTCTGGTGAGGAGCCCACATCCACCACCTCACAAGATGGTCTAGTCTGGGCCTCCATGATTTGTTCCTCCTCCACTTCAAACTTGACCTTCCTCCTCAGGTGGTTCTTCCTACCAGTGCTTTCTTCACCTTCCATCCTCCGATTCCTCACACAGACACACACAACCCACACACAAACAGCTAGTCACAGCAGACAAAAGTTCACAACCAAGCAGCCACACACAGACATCACACAGTCGATTGAACTACCATTTCCGGTCTCGCAAGATCATGATATCAAATATCAATATCGATAATTAAAACGTTACCCAAAACAAAATTTTTGTTTGAAACCGGTACCGGTATCAATAATGACAATAACAAAAATGACATTGTCATTATAATGATAATGATAAAACAACACGTTTTAATAATGAAAATGATGATAATGAAAAATGACAGGAAGTCCTGGTGCACATCCCTATTGTTAGGGGAGATTATGCTTTTAGGGTAGGGGGGTGTTAGGAATGTTTTGTTTCCTGGGAGATTGGGAATTTCTCCTGCCCCTGTGAGAGGGGGGTCGGAGAGGAAACGGGTTGGGTGGGGCTCTTCCCCCAGTGAGGGGAGGGGAGAGGGTACTGGGGGGAGGTGTTAACTCCTGCCTGCTGAGAGTGGGTGGGATGGGGGAGTTCTGGGGGTGGGGATCTCCATCACCGCATGGGTTGAGCGGCTGGGAGGAGAGAGGTCTGGTCAGGAGGGTGGGGGCCTCAGCCATTGGGGTCGTGGTGGGGTGGGGGAGATATGGTCCCTTTGAGGGGGCTCTGAGATCTGTGAGATGGGTCAGGTGCTGGTTGCCTGTCCTTCTCACTCCCCTCCCCCCAAAGCAGGCAATGAGGTGGTTCTTGATTAGAGGACCCCTGGCCGGAACCCGATGCTGCTAAATGCGAGGTCGTTGGTAATAAATCCACCACAGTCTGGGAGTTAATCCTGGACGATGACGCTGACCTCGTGTGCATTATGCAGACTTGAATGGACAATGAGTTGGGGCCTATTTTGACTGACCTTGTTCCGGCTGGGTACTCCGTGCATCATCAGCCTCGGTCAGAGGGGTGGGGTGGGGGCCATTATTTTTAAGGATTCTGTCAGAAGGTATCTGGTGCAGGCCATATTGGAGGTAGAGGGCCTCCATCTTGTGTTTTATTTGGTGAGGGACAGAGAGGGCTAGAGTGTGTGAAGTCTGTAAGAGGTATAAGGGCAAGAAGTCTTGTGGGATTTAATAAAGTTATTTATGACAGAAAGTGGAAGCATGGCTTCCTCTTGTGATGCCCTTCACAAGTTGCAGATGCTCCTAGAGAGGCCCAGACCTAGGTGTATCGGGCCCCGGGGTCACTGCCTGTTACACCCCCATTTTCATCAGAGTGATAATAGGTCCACTTCCTCTCAGAAGGGCCCCACACACAACGACCATGGAAGGTGGCCCCCCCAAGGGGGTGACTCAGCCTCTAACATCGAGAAGTAATCGAGATCTATGCAGGCTCCCTGCATGTTATCTTCGGCGTGGGCCCCCAAAATTCGATGACCAGCCCTGTGTGAATAGATATTGAGCTAGCTCATTCAGAAGAGCGGCATTTTTTCTTAACAATGGGTGGGTGAGGGGGAGACTTTTATCCCCCTTTTCTTAGGCACGTATGTGAAGAATGCAGTTAAGATTTCTCAGCACCTGCAGCCCATGTGTTGAGTTAATTTAGTATTTTCATATTTCAAATGCTATCTGGTTTCTCATTTTCTGGCACTCAACTTTAAGAAGTCGGCCTATTGTATCTTAATAAACTAACCATTCATTCCTATTTATCAGGGATGTGCCCAGATACAGAAATCTACAGGAGAATTTGCCATCTGGCTTGCAGTGGAAACCTCATTTGTTTCCCCTTATTTTCCTCTGTTAGCAGGACACTACACTCTGCATTATTAAATTACCATTATTGCTCTGTGCCCTGGCATGATAAAGTGCTATGCAAGCAAAGATATTGAGCAGAAAACAGGTTTGCTCTTTGGAGGCTGCCATGGAATCCAGCTCGGTTTAGTCAAGCAGCAGCGAAGGAAACATTCCTATGGCTGTTCTAAACTCTTCTTTCTGAGGTCGGGTTGGTGACTCTCCCAGAGAAGAAAACAGAGCCGTGCTACTTGGGAATAATCTTGCATGTGCTAGTTGATGAAAATGCAAATTTAAAATGATGTTTAGGTTGGACTAATGAAAAGAGAGGAATAGGAGATGGGGGCTAGGGGTGTGCAGTTAGGTTTTGTTTTTTTAATTACTAGAACAGATGAAGCCCCATTCATTTTAGTAATTAAAATACAAAAATGGATGAAAAGGAAGAAGAAAAAGCATCTAAAGCACAGTTCTTTTTTTAATACTAGCAACAACAACAATAATAATAATTGGCACTCCTTCGACTGCTATACGACTAGAGACAGGACAATTGGGGTGGAACCATAAAGCTTGATTTAGAGCTATTGACCTGTGGCTGAGGCTAGTTTATCAGTGAAGATAGGGGGTTAGCTAAATTCTTCCTGGAGGATCCACATAAGGACAAATGGCAAGTTGCCACTGAAGACTTCTTGGCAAAGTTGGGATTCTCCACTAGATATTGCCAAGGGAGAAATATCGGGGCATTGCGAACAGAGATTTCAATGAGAATAAAAGATGTAGCCTGGGGAAATGAAGTTGCAATAATTAGGAACAACTCACACATGAAAGATTATATGCTTTGGGCCCCAAGACCTGGTGAATCTATCTTATATTTAAACGTACCAATTTCCTTAAGAAGTAGGTTGCTCTTTATGGCTGCTAGGTTTAATGCCTAGGGATGGGCAAACAGATCGTGGTTCGGGTTCGGCCGTTCGGTTCGGTTTGTTCGTTCGGTTCGGCCGTTCGGTGTGTTCGTTCGGTTCGGATTTGTTCGGTTCGTTCACCGAGTTCAGGTTCGTATGTTCGGTTCGTTCGTCCAAACAGGCTGTTCGGTTAGGCTGTTCGGCTGTTTGGTTCGGCTGTTCGACTGTTCGGTTCATCCGTTCGGCCATTCAGGAAGTGTTGTTATGGTTTTTTTTTGGTTTTTTATATGTTTTTTGGTTTTTTATTGGGTTTTCTTTTGTTCTTTATTTGGTTTTTTGGTTTTTATATGGGGTTTTCTTATTTTTTTTAAATCTAATATTATATATATCTGTCTACACTAAATCTAACCGCTATTAACTATTCTAAATGCTATGAAGTAAATGGATTATCTAATAAGTACACAGACCTACTCCTACAAACACTAAAACTAAATCACTA
>QEPC01012123.1:82095-107349 GCA_003113815.1 Sphenodon punctatus | reverse complement strand
GGATGGCAGGGGTAAGCCAGGGGCGGGGGTCGAGGGGGCGGACGGGGCGAGCAGAGGGGGGGGCAAGAGAGTCAAGGGTCGAGGAGAGAGAAGCGTTGACTTTATATTTTTCTTTTACTTGCAGTTTATTGGTGCAGAAGACAGTACTTATGATTAGGGCTGGTGCGGCAGCAGCTGTTACCGCGTCGTGATTCCGTTCTGCCATTTCGGAATTGCCTGCGCCACACCGCGACTTTTCTGCGGACATTCTGCTAATTCCGCCGGAATTCTGCAAATCGCGGAATTGCAGAAAAATTGCGGAAATTGCGGAAAACCGCTATTCCGCTATTTTGTGGCGCTGGCAGAATTGCGGAAGTAGCAAAAATGTCATGTTTCCATGATTCCACTAAGTAGCGGAATTAAATAAGCAGAACCGCGGAATTAAACTAGTGGAATGAAAGCCTCTGCCATGCCGTTCCACTAATTGCAGAAACACTGTTTCCGCCGGAAATAGCTACCGCTGCGATATTCTGCTACAGCCCTACTTATGATTATTTGTCAGTGATTTAAAATGATCCTAAATAATAATACTTTTTTAAAAAGGCGCATAGAATGTAAGCCGAATTTTGGTTCCGACTATCAGACATTCCCAGTGATTTGTTGGGCTCTGATCCCATGCCGTAGTGCCAAGGTTAATGTGATTTTTTTTGCATCAATTATTGTAAACTGTCTCCTCATCTTCTGCTTTGATGCCAGTTATGCTCAATAAGGGGTTGGTACCTTCCAACTCTAAGATTCTACGATTCTATGAAGTCCATTCAAAATGCTGCCAGGATAATTTCCCTGGTTTATTCTTTCTGGTTGCATTATGCCTCCTCTTTTTCTCCTGCTTCTGGTTTCTCTCTCCTGCTTCATCAAGGTCTTTGTCTTTAAGATCATTTGCCATGTACATCCAATTTCTGACCCATCCAATTTATTTAATGAGTGGGCTGTCAACACACCTTTTAAATGAATTCAGCTTCGATCACCCACCCATTGGATTCTCCCTAAGAATCAAATGGGTGACGCCCCTCTGCACTTCCTTATGTTTCTGTTTTAATTTTTCCTAATGGTGAAAACTGTAAACTGAGTGACTGCTATGGATAATTTCGGAAACAGGTGTCAACCTTTAATGGGATTCCACACGTCGGCCATCGGAATTACTTCAGTTGGGAGAGCTTGCCAATTAAACTCTTAATGTCCCAATTTGACTTGGTAAAATAAGGGCTAGATTAAACTGAAATAGATCAGCAATGGTAATTAGTAAGAAATGGTGTAATTTGTGAAGTGTAATAGTGGATTAAATTTGGCTCAACTTTAAAGAGGTATAGGAGGAGCCTCAGGAGAGATGCATCAGGCGCATGAAACTTACCATAAAGCTCCAAATCCAGTGCAAGTGAGACGTTTTCTAAGATGATTATAAACATTAAAGATTCTCTCTCTCTCTCCTCTTCAAATTTACATAAGGAGTGCCCTACTGGGCCAGACCTATGGTCCATTGAGCCCAGCATCCTTTCTCTGACAGTGGCCAATCTTTATCGCTTTGGAGAAATACCCAACCGGTCATAATGGAGTGATTCATTCCTGGCTGTTCACTCCCACATCCCAACAGTCAGAGGCAGTGTAGCCAAACCTACTTGGCTAATAGTCGTTAATGGACCTGTCCTCCAAGTACACTACTGTACTTGACCACATCCTCTGGTAACAAATCCCACAAGTTAATTGTGTATGTGTGATTATTGTCAATAACAAAACACAAAACCCCCCACTTCCTTTTATTTGTTTTAAATCTGCTGCCAGTTAGTTTCATGGAGTAGTTCTAGTACTATATGAAAGGGTAAACAATAACTCCTTATTGACTTGTCCTACTCCAATCATGAACTTATCTGCCTGTCACTCGACGAAGAGTCCTGTGTGGCTTGAAAGCTTGCGTACCCACCCCAACAAAACTTGGTCCAATAAAATATACCCTCAGAACTACTTAATATCCATCTATTACTTTTGGAACCAACATGCAACCACCCTCCCTCCCTCTCTTTCTCTGTCATGGGGAAAAGGGGGCAACACATTTATTTGGGGTAATGGGACACAGAATTTGGGGGTACTGGGGGTAAATTTGGCTACTAACAAGGACAGCTAAAGAGAATTATGAGAACATTGTGAGCCATACCACCCTGCTGAACTGGTTTGGCAGGGTGGGGTGGGGGACAGAAAAACGATTATCAGGCAGAACAAGCATTTTGTTGCCATGGTAATGCCCGAATGGGATCTACAATAAGCTCAGAATAACAAAAGGAGCAGGAGGGGGACGTGACCCAACCTGCAAAGGAATGAAGACACAGGATCTATACACACTCTCTTCCATCTTGACCTGCAAAGAGTAAGCCGCTTGCAGGAGATCTTGCACAACCATGAACTAGAGACTTTCCAATTCATTAAAAGAACTGAGCCTGGCCTCACTACCAAGGCCGCGAGAGACTCTGATGGACCTGTACTGTGCCTTAGGGTAAGAGGACAGTTAGGGAACTTCAGTGGATTTTACAATGCGTTTGCTTTATATTTGATTTATTGACTTGCACCATCTGATCAACAGCCTTATACTTGTATGTACTAAATATATGTTTTATAACCAAGCCTAGCGTGCTTGTGTGTTTATTCAGCCTCGGGGGGTTCACTAAGGGGGTACCCTATCTAGACGGACCTTTTTTTATATAAGACAACCCCACCGTGAAGTCTTCCAAGCTACAGGTGGCCAGGGAAGGCTCTCTGAGTTACAACTGGGCTGGGAGAATAAGGGGAGGCGTTTCTGGGGGTGTGGACCTCTGAAAGCTCTGATTGTGGTGATGGTTTCTGATCACTTGGGAACCCAGGTGGGCACAGGCAACTAGGTTGTGGTTGGCCTAGTGGGCATTTGGGGGACCCTGATCCCGGTGACACTCTCTCTGGACTCCAACTCTTCTAATAAGACCCTGTTTGGAGGATCTCAATTGCAAAGGTTTACTGGGTGTAATCTCACAAGATGGAGCCCTACATTGGCCCCTTCTTTGCCGCAGTCCTACCTGCCTCTCTGAACGGAGGCCATCAGATGTTTGCCTCAGGTTGGGCCAGGGCAGCTCCACCTGGTGTCATTCCCAGAAATGCATAGCATGCCGTGTGGGTTGAGCTGATCCAACCCACGGCATTGGGCTTCCACAGAGGAAACTGTCACCAGCCACTTGTCCACTGTTGGAGTGGTGGCATGGGGGTGCGTGCTGTTGGAGCAGACCCCAGGGAGGAGGATGATCAGCCCATGTGTCCCCAGCTGAAGAGGCTACTCACAGTTGGGAACACCTGGGCTCCTCCTCCCCAAATTTCCCCCCACTGCTGCAGCTGCTCCCTGTCCTCCCCATGGTCCACTTCAACGGCTGATGGGCGGGCGGCCTGGGCACGCCCCCCTCATGCCACTGCTCCAACAGCTGACCTATGGCAGTGGCCGATTCCTCCTGGGGCCTGATCCTGCTGCCATAGGCACCGAATCCGAGTATTCTGTCCATGTGATGGACTTCCCAGGCAGAGGAAGGGTGGTGGCTGGCTGCTCCCCTGCCTGGGTGCCCCACACATGGGTCTAACTGTTTTAGGGCTCCCCACCCTGTCCCCTCAGATGGCAGATGCCTTGGGCCTCCCTGCCTGTGTGAAAGCACCACCTGGCAGACGTTTGAGAGGTCAGGAGGAGAGAGTGGAAATCGTCACCAGTCCTCCATCTAATTCACGCTTTCTCTCTGCTTGGAAACGCCCAGCCCAAGTGTTAGCCACGGGAGCTACTGTTAGAGAGCACAAACTTTTAAACCAAAGAGGCTTAAAAGGAGGGTGGAGGTGGGAATATAGGCCTTTAGATCTAACTGCTCTCCATTAGTAAAAGTGTTTGAAATATTCATGGGAAGCTCCGAGATCTATTAGAAATGGCACAGTTTGATAGGCGAGTCAGCAGGGATTCAGGAAAGAAACATTGCACCAAGCAATTTGAACTAGTTACTGGCGTAGCTGTGTTTCTATTAGGAAGCTTTTAAGAAAAGCGCAGAGGTTCACCTAAGTGGAAATTAGTGGCAAAGCTAACTATTCCGTTCAGACAGCCAGACAGGCGAGTAAGAACATAGACCCTACGTTCAAACCCCTGCAGGCCTTGGAGCCCAACTGCCATGTAGCCCCCAACCCACCGATTTTACTTCCACATGCTCCTAGCCCTGGTGGCTGCTGCCAGTGCTCCCCTGCTGAGCTTAGATTGGGCGTACCTTGCTCACTCCCAGTTCCTACCACTTTTAAACCAAACCAAACCAATGCCACCATCTTCTGAAGCATCTACATTTGCCAGTGGAATAAAATGTTAGCAGCTCCAGCCATTTCCAAGAAGCATGCACTGCTGTTCAGTCACCAATCACAGGGCACATTTTTTGGACTGACAGCATGATTCCTACCCTACCTCCCAATGTAACTAGTGGACGAGATGCTTCAGCTAAGAAGCATACAAAGCACAGCTATCCACCCCAACGCATGCTTGCAGGGCATAGATAGACTGTGAATATCACCCAGCCTCTCGCAGGAACTGTTTTGAGCCCTGCTGGATGCCTCAGTAAGAGGAAAGACCCCACCAGCTTCCAGTCACACCAAGCCTGTGTCACTTGGTGCTGCTACGGGCCGCCCTTTGATGGTGCCCTGGGGGGTGGGGCAAGAGTCGGAGGCAGAGGAGTGGTGTTAAATATTTTACATGTGATTTCAATGGAAATGTGGAACTGTGTTGTCAGAGTGGCAGGGTGTGGTGACTTGCAAGTGAGCCTAAGCCCCCTAATAAGAGGGGATTGGTTGGGGTGGTATGGTTTGGAAGCAACCATGTTCACCCCATGAGAGGGGTCGGGCGCAGGGTTGGTGGGGAGAGGACTAAAAAGGGGGAGTGTGGGATATAGGGGTGGATGGAAAGGTTATAACCTGCAGCTATATGATTCTGCTCTTCTCCCCCAGGTAATGCCATACATAGCGTGCTGCCCTGAGGGTGGTGCCAAAGGCGAAGAGCCATTGGCGGGGCGTTAGCGGGTGGAGGCGGCCACCCTATTGAATGTTGCCTTCGCAAGCTGCGAGAAGGACATTGCCCTCCTGTTGGGACAGCTGTTGTCCTGCCGCCAGGATCCCAGAACTGGCTGGGAATCACATAGGGCTAGCCCAAGGGGTGTGGACAGACTCCTGCCCCAATGAGTTCTTACAACAATCTCTTACTTCCTCCCCCCTTGGCAATTGGAGGGGGCAGCGTTAGTGGTCCTCCTGCCAGGAGGAACTTCAGAGGGGGGGCGGATAAGCTCTTGGGCATGGCCCTTAGGGGTGAAGGCTGTTTATTGGGCAGAGTGGTAGGGGCTATTGTGGGAGAGGGGTGAGTTTGGGTGGAGGGGAGGGGGGTTAGGTTGGGTTGGGTTGGGTTGGTGGGTGGAGGGGNTGTGACCCGACAGGGGTGGGGGTGGGGGTTGGTTCCCCTGTGAGAGGGGGGTTGGAGGGTGAGGGGGATATAGGGGATGGGTGGGGGGAGGGGGTCTTTCTTGGGTGCCAGGCAGGACATCCACCGGGGGGAGGTGGGGGGGCGGGTCAGGGGGTGTCTGTAGCCACTGGGGTCATGAAAGTACGAGTCAACTATGATCCTTCTTGGAGGCAGTTAACATCCATGAAGAGGGACAGTTGCTTGATTCCAGTTCCCCTCACAGGCCCCCGGACAGGTAATGCAATGATCGAGAATGGGAGGGGGGGGGGTCTGGTCAGGGACTGCTGCTTCTGATGAATGTGAGGTCAGTTGGTAATAAATCTACAATGATCCGGGAATTGATCCTGGATCAATCAACCGACCTTGTGTGTATTAAAGAGACCTGGGTGGACACTGAGTCAGGGGCAATTTTAGCCTACCTTGTTCCAGCTGGGTACTCTGTACAGCAGCAGCCTAGACCAGAGGGGTGGGCAGGTGGTGTAGCCATTATTTTTAAGGACACCTGGTCTGCAAGGAGGTATCCACTGCAGACTATTTTGGGCATGGAGGGGATCCATCTGGTGATTGATTTGGCTGGAAACAGATTGGGGTTGCTGCTCATATACCATGCACCTACCTCTATGGCAGCATCCCTACACGTCCTAGCTGAGCTGGTGTCAGAGGTGGTCTTGCAGTCTCCAAGGACTTTAGTCCTGGGGGACTTCAATATCCACACTGACACCGACCTTGAGGGAGCGGAGCATGAGTTCATGGCCGCCATGACAACCATGGGACTGTCTCACAAGGTTGTGGGCCCGACGTATGATGGAGGACATACCCTTGACCTAATATTCTGCACTGGCCTTGAGGCAATGGATCCAGTGGTGGGGGGATGTATCAACTACACCCTTGTCATGGATGGATCGTTATCTCCTCTGGACCGATCTTCTGGTACATGTCTGTCCCGGAGAGGTGTAGGATGAGTTCAGTTGGTCCACCCCCAGAGACTTATGGAGCCAGAGAGGTTCTGGAATGCTGATGACACACAACTCTACCTTTTTTTTTCTGCAGACCCAGACCCAGCAGTCTCAGTGCTTACTACTTACCCAGTACTTGGAAGCGGCGGGGGACTGGATGAGGGCAAGCCATCTGAAGTTGAATTCTCACAAGACAGAGGTAATGTTGGTGGGTTGGACTGGTGACCCCCATCATCGATGGGGTCTGCCTTCCTTTTGCCATGTAGGTCCGTAGTCTAGGGGTGCTCCTCGACTCACAGCTCCGCCTGGATCTCCAGGTGGAGGCTGTGGCGAGGGGAGCAATCCGCCAGTTACATCTGGTATGACGGCTGCAGCTGTATGTTTCGGACTCGGATCTGACCACCATCATCCATGCCTTTATTACCTCTAGATTAGACTACTGTAACGCACTCTATGTGGGGCTGCCCTTGGGGATGTTCTGGAGGCTGCAGCTGGTGCAGAATGTGGAGGCCTGTCTCTTAACGGGGATGGGTCACTGTGAGCACATTACACCAGCGCTCTGTTCTCTGCAGTGGCTGCCTATTATCTTCTGGGCCCAATTCAAGGTGCTGATAATGACCTATAAAGCCCTAAATGGCCTGGGCCCAGATTACCTGCGGGACAACCTCAGGCCCCGGATTGCATTGTAGCCCCTGAGGTTGGCTGGGGGAGCCTGACGTGAAGTCCCCCAGGTTGCTTGGGTGGCCACAATGGGGAGAGTCTTCTCGTTAGCCGCTCCCAGGCTGTGGAACTCCCTCGCAATGAAGGCCCACATGGCCCCGGACCCCCCCTCTTTCTGAAGTATAAGACCTGGCTGTTCCACTGGGCCTTTGAAGAGGGAGACTGGTAGGGTGGGTTGGGTTGGGGAGGGGGAGTTCTGCCCTTTTAGTTTATTTTTTGCATTAACAATAATGTTAATGTTAACAACATTAACATTAACATTAACATTAATGTTAATGTTACCATTAACATCATTAATGTTTTTAATGATCTTTAAGTGTGTGTGTTTTATTGTTATGTTTTTATTTATGCATTTTGTAAGCCACCCTGAGCTGCTCTGTGATCAGGAGGGGGTGAGGTAGAAAAATAAAATAAATAAATAAATAATCCCCCAGCATGGGGTGGGGGGTAGAGGCATTGGGGAAGTTTAGAATTGGGTGGGCGAGAGCAAAGGGAAGGAGAGAAAGGAGGATGGGTACGAGGGAAAGGAGGATGGGTACTCCTCTGGGTGACCCAGGCCAGGTAGATGCACTGGTGCTAGGTTACCAATTTGGGGGGAAATAGGATTTGGTCCTTGTGGCCCAAGAGAACAGTTTTTGACTAAACCAAAATGCCAGGTCCGTGGCAGGAAGCCTCAGTAAGGTTTGGTTTTGTCCTTAATTTCATCAGTGACCCTGGTCTGGCTGGAGGCATCAGATGAGGTTTGTTTCAGATCTGCTAATAACAGATCAGTTTGTTCCATTCCTGTGAATTACAATGGTTGCTGTATTATACGGGAGACTAAGGCAGTATTCCGAAATGCAGAAATGTGCACTTACAAGTGCTGGCGGCAGGATGTGCACGCAAATTAGGCATTATTTTGATGACGTTTGAAAGGCACCTTGTGCATGACTAAAGGTTTTCGGTGCACTGACAAGTGCTCTTTGCTGAGATGCAAAAACCGGGTATGTAAAGAGCACTTGTCAATGCACTGAAAAGCTTCAATCCTGCACGGGGCACCTTTCAGATGTCATCAAAACCATGCCTACTTTGCATGCCGCTGGCACCTGTAAGTACACACTTACGCACATTGGAATGGGCCCAAAGCGATGGCATATGAGATTCCTTCCACTTGGGACAAACTGGTGGATTGAAATCATTGGGCTGGAGGTGAGAGGTCAGGATTCTTAGTTCTCTAATGGACAAAGTCTTAATTCCAAACCCTAGTTTTCTCCGACCTGGGAACCTGTGGAGCTGCTGGAGTGCCAGAGGTTGCAATACTAAAGCTTTTGTTGGCAGAAAGATTCTGCACTGACTGTTCAAAGTAAAAAGACTCTGTTTCCTTCCCTGCTGTCTGATGCTGTTTAAAAATAGATCTGACCCTTACCCTCGGGAGAGACAGGGAGAGAGATGGAAGAGAGTGAGAGAGAGAGAGAGAGAGAGAGAGAGAGAGAGAAGCATTTGTCGTTGTTATGAATGAAAGTACAAATTAAACCCCAAACAAACCCCAGAGAGAGTTAACTTTGCAAAAGCTTTGCCCAGTCCTTTATTATCCTCTCAGTAGTGCCCACTTAGACACAGTATGCCCCGGTGCTAGGTCTATTTACTCAACAATCACTGCTTTTCTTACAGAAAGTCGGGTCTTAAGATCAGGTGAGACAAAGAGTTGTTTGGTGTTTAGATTCTCTTGGAAGAGATTCGTTTCGTCTGCCCCTGGGCTTTTTATTTTCCTTGGCCATATTAGATGGCAAGAGCCTTGGGCTTTGGCTTTATTTTCAGAATTCTTGATTCAAGAATCATGAAAGTAGTTAATAAAAATGTCACAGTGAGCATTAGACGACTCTATTTCTGGGCAGAGGCAAACCGGATTAACCAGTCCCCAGTGGCATTGCAAGACTGTGATTGGTCCAGGCTCATGTCCAAACCATGCCCCCATGGGCAAAGGGCCCCCAGATTTGGGGGAATGGAGGACCTCCAGGACAGCGAAGCAAGGCTTCCCCAGCAGGCCCTCCGTAGCAGCAACAACCTTGCAGAAAAGGTGGGTGAGGGTGGGGCAGCACTTTACCCCCACCCACTCTTACAGACAGAGTCCTTTTCAAGTGTCCATAGTACTACTAGGAAATCTTCAGAGTGGGTATGGGTGGCCTGCTGGTTCTGCTCCTGCCCCTGCTGAGTCTGAAAATGTGATGCACCCATGGTTGTCATGGGGGCCATGAACTCCTGCTCCACCCCTGAAAGGCTCGCCTCATGTTGAAATCACCCAAGACAATAAGTCTGGGTGATTTCAACACCACCTCTGAGACCAGCTTGGCTAGAGAAGTCAAAGAGTCATCTGTGCAGTGGGGTGGTTGGTTCACCAGAAGAATCCCTAATCTATCCTCTGCCAAATCCAACACAAGGTGGACATACTCCATATTGGGCAAATCAGACACTGAATACCTTCAAAAGGTCAAAGTGGCCCAGATGCCTCATCCAGCCAGATCTCTGTAATGCAGATGAGGTTGGTGGCCGCATCCTGAATAAGCTCACAGATGGTAGATGCTTTATTAGCCACCAACCTCACATTAAGCAGCATCAGTGTCGTATCAGCGGTTCTACAGGTCTTAGCCAGTAGAGTGATCTTAGAAGGTTATAGGGTCTCCATCACTGGAGGTTTTCAAAGAGTCAGGACAGCTATTTATTTATTTATTTATTTATTTATATTTAAATTTATATGCCACCCCCTCCTGCCTCAGGCATCTTGGGGTGGCTCACAACATCTTTAAAACATTTTAAAACATTAAAATAAACAATAATGATTACAATTAACAACAATATAAAACCCCATCCCCTCCTACCCTAACCCAACCCACCCAACCCATCTCCCTCGGGAAAGGCCTGGTGGAATAGCCAGGTCTTACATTGTCCGCGGAAAGAGGGGAGGCTGGTAGCCAAGTGGATCTCCGATGGGAGGGAGTTCCACAGCTGCAGTGCAGCCACAGAAAACACCCTCCTCATAGTAGACACCCGGGGGACCTCGAGGAGGGCACCCCCAGTCGACTGCAGGGGTCGATCCAGGACCTGGAAGGTGACGCGATCCTGCAGATAGGTGGGGCCCAAGCCATTTAGGGGTTTAAAGGTCAACACCAACACCTTGAAATGGGCCTGGAAACCTACCGGCAGCCAGTTCAGAGAGCGAAGCACCGGTGTAATATGCTTGCGTTGGCCTGTCCCTGTCAAGAGACGGACTGCCGCATTCTGCACCAACCGCAGCTTCCAAACCAGCACCAAGGGTAGCCCCACATAGAGCGTGTTTCAGCAATTCAGTCTCAAGTTAATAAAAGCATGGTTGACTGTGGACAGATCTGAATCCGAGATATACGACCTAAGGCAATGCACCAGATGTAACTTGCTAAATGCTCCCTTCGCCATAGCCGCCACCTGGGCATCCAGGCAGAGCCGTGGGTCCAGGAGCACCCCCACACTCTGAACCTGAGAATCCAGGGGAGGTCGGACCCCATCAATGATGGGGACCACCACTCCCTCGGCCCTCCCCACAACCATCACCTCCATCTTGTCAGGATTTAGCCTCAGGTGGCTCGCCCTCATCCAATCCCCCACAGCGGACAAACACTGGGTAAGCACCGAGACTTCTGGGCCTGAATTGGGGGAAAATGAGAGATATAGTTGGGTGTCATCAACATATTGATGACATCTCACTTCATACTCCCTAACAACCTCTCCCAAAGGCTCCATGTACATGTTGAACAAGAGAGGGGATAAGATGAAACCCTGTGGTACTCCACACGTGAGGCTCTGGGGGGGAGATGAAAACTCCCCAGCACTACGCGCTGGGTTCTCCCAGCCAGGAAAGAGCAGAACCATTCAAGAACAGTCCTGCTAATCCCTGTCCGGTCCCACAGCCGAGTCACCAACAACTCATGGTCAACGGTATCAAATGCAGCTGAGAGATCTAACAGGATCAACAGGGTTGAACGGCCCCAGTCCAGCTCATGGGAGAGGTCATCAACCAAGGCCACAAGCACAGTCTCCATGCTATAACCCAGACAAAAGTCTGACTGTGAGGGATCGAGAAATTTAACCCGGACCAAATGCCACTGAAGCTGCTGAGCCACCACCCGTTCAATAACCTTCCCTAAAAAGGGAAGGTTAGAGACTGGTCGATAACTGGCAGGGGCATCAATGTCCAAAGATGGTATCTTGAGCAGGGGCCATGCCAACGCCTCCTTTAGGCAGCGTGGCACCCCGCCCTCCCTGAGGGAGGCGTTGACTATCCCACCAGCAACGGCCCCAATGTCTCCCGGCTAGCCTTAACCAGCCAGGACGGGCATGGATCTAATTCACAATAGGTGGCTTGAACAGTCTCAAGAGCATCCCCTGCTTCTGAGGGTGACACCGCCTGGAATTCATCCCACAAAACAGAGCAAGAAAGGGATTCTACTGTCTCTGACCTGTTCCCTGCTGAAAAAGTCACATCAAAACTGTATTGAATTAGAGCGATTTTATCTGCAAAAAAAGCCTGCAAACAAATCACAGCAAGTATTTGATGGTTCTAGATCCAGGCGGAGGGAGGCCAGATTGACCAGCCCCCTCACCACCTGGAACACCAGCTGGTCAGGACTTAGCAGATGCAATGAGGGCAACAAAGAAAACCTTCTTTGCTGTCCGCACCACAATGGCATAGGTACGTAACCAGACTCTATGCCGCAAGTGGTCAACTTCAGTACGCGAATGATGCCACTGTCGCTCTAACTGCTGCCCTTCCTGCTTCATCCACCACAGCTTCCCGATATACCATGGGGAGCTGTGTTGTCGGCAATTCAAGGGTGGATGCCTGGGAGCCACACAGTTGATGGCCTCCATTAGCATGATATTCCACCTGGACACGAGGTCATTGAGTGAGCGGCCATCAAGGTCAGAGGAAACAACCACTAGAGCTATCTGGAACCTTTCAGGTTCCATAAGCCTTTGGGTGTGAACCAACCTAACTGGTTCCACACCCTTCCGGGGGCTGACGTGCCAAGATATCCACCTGGAGATGATGATCCTTCCACGACTAGGGCACTATTGATACCTCCCCCACCAATGGATCCCCCGCCTAAAGGCCTGTGCAAAATATCATGTCCACGGTATGTCCTCCAACATGTGTGGGGTCCACTACTCTCTGAGACAGGCCCACAGTTGCCATGGCAGCCATGAACTCACGGTCTGCCCCTCCAAGACTGGCGTCGGCATGGATATTGAAGTCCCCCAGAACTATTGTCCAACACCAGCTTCAGGGTGGCTGCTGTACAGGTGGGTGCACGGTATGTCAGCAGTATCCTCACTCTGTCTCTGGCCAAATCCAACTGCAGATGTCGGGAACATTGTATCTGTAGACATCCTGCATCAAAGCTGAGGCCGGACTAGATGACCTTTGAAGCTCCTCCCATCTCTGTGATTCTATGGCAGGAATTACCAATACAGAGGAGGATCAGAAATTGATTGGATGATGACATGGGTTGAAGTGCTAGAAATGAGATGGAATTTAACAACGCAAAGGGCAAGCGTATGCATTTAGGGATTAATAAACAGCATTTTTATATTATTTAGCAACTCATCATTTGGAAACAACAGAGAGGAGAGATTTGGGGGGTTTAGTGGACCATAAAATGACTATGAGCCATCAGTAAAATACAGCTTTAAAAAAGGCAAATGCAATTCTGGGATGTATTAGACATGATATTTCCTGTAGGAATAGGGGAGTATTGTTGCTTCTGCATAAGGCTCTGTATTTGTGAGTATTGTTTCCAAAGATTGGACCCGAGTGTTCAACTGGTCCTCGGCAACTTCTGAGATGAGTTTAAAAGAACTTGTCCTATTTAGCCTAACATAAAGAAGACTGAGAAATGATCACACTGTACAAATGTATCAGCGAAGTTAATGCAATGGAAGGAGAAGATTGATTCAAACTAAGGGTAAGTATGAGCCCTAAGAACAAATGGATACAAGCAGGTCACAAATAATCTAGACTGGAAATTAGAAGAAGGCTTTTAAACCATCAGATCAGTGATCTACTGGAATAAATCCCCAGGGACAGTTGTTGGAAGCCAAGCCAAGAGATTGATTTATATTAAAACAGAGTTGGTGTACAGTGCCAGCTGCATTGCTTGAGCCTTATAAATACGTAATGATGATAATAAGTTGATGAGACACACATACTCCTGAGAAGTTTTCAATTTCATACTACAGGAAGAATTATCTTTTTTACCCACTAGTAGGGATGAGAATTTCGGATTCAGATAGGCTTGAATCTACCCCAAAATGGCTGATTTAGTTCTATCTGAAATTCTTGATCTTTTTCTGTTTTGGATGATTCTTATCTTTAAAACTGATTTTTTTTTTAATTCAGATTTTTTGCATTGTGGTTTGTTCTCATTGACGTCAATGGGAGAAAATGCAGGCAAAACATATAAATCAAGATGTGAAATTCCTAAAGAACCGAATCCGAAAAATCTGAAACTGAAATTCCCCCTGAAGTTGCACCCCTACCCACTAGCATCTATGTCCCCACTCCTGACTAAAACTGAAGTGGGTAGCACTTTAGCAACCCATGGGTAAACCCCTACATTTTCAGGACCCGCCCATCGGGCACCAAACGGGTACCCAGCCCCCCATTGGGTACACAGTGCCTGAAAATGCAGACATTACTTGGGCATACCGGGATGCCCCAGGACACTCTGGGTTACCAGTACTGGCACCTGTGGCTCCACGGGTTGACTCACCTTACCAGCTGGGCTTCTGCTCCTCGCAGCTCCTACCTGGTTCTCCCTGGTGCACATGCTACTCAGCTTAGTAGGGAACTTCTGCACTTGGCTTTTTCTGAGGGGGGGGGGAGAGTGAGAAGGCCTCTTCCTATCTGTATGTGCCCCCCTCCCAATGGGTACCCTTTTGCCAGGGGACCCCATATTTTTATTTATTTATTTATTTATTTACATTTCTTAGCCGCCCCCTCATGCCCATAGCATCTTGGGGTGGTTTACAACATAGAAAATTTAAAACAACAATAAAATACAGCATTAAAACATCAAAAGACCCATCTAAAAACAACCACACCCCCAAAAATGTATCCCAACCCACCCTCCCCTCCTCCGAAGGCCTGGGAGAAGAACCAGGTTTTGTAGACCTGGTGGAAGGCCAACAGACTATAGAGCCCCCCGTTTTACATGGGGGACCACCAAGAAGGTGCCCCCGGTGGACTGAAGGGGTCACTCTGGGGTGCGGAAGGTGAGGCGGTCGCTGAGGTATGCCGGGCCAAGACCGAGTAGGGCTTTATAGACAAGACCAATGCCTTGAATCTGGCTCAGCACGCTATGGGCAGCCAGTGCAGCATGCAGAGCACAGGAGTAATATGCTCCCATCAACCTGGCCCCGCAAGGAGACAAGCCGCCATGTTCTGCACCAGCTGAACCAGCGTCAAGGGAAGCCCCACGTAGAGTGCGTTGCAGTCGTCCAACCTCGTGGTGATGAAGGCATGGCTGAGGGTGGCCAGGTCAGGTCTGGAAATATATGGACGCAGCCTCTGCACCAGATACAGCTGGTGGAAGGCAGATTTAACCACCATCTCCACCTGCCGATCCAGGCGGAGCTCTGAGTCCAGCAATACTCCCAGACTCCGAACTTGGGGAGCACAGTGAAGTTCCCTTTGGTTCCCCCTGGGAACAGGGGACCCATTAATGGACCCACATGCAGATAGAAAGATGCCTTCTTGCTACCAACACCCCCCCCCGCTCAGAAAAGGCCGAGGAGGGAATTTCCCTGCTCAGCTGTGCAGCACACGGGACGGGGAGAAGCTGGGAGTAACAGCCAGTAGTCGGCATCAAAGGAGGAGCAGTCCAACCAGTGAGGCGAGTTATTCTGGGAGCCGGGGGGTTGGGTAGTCTGTCCAGTCATGTTTATTTTCCGTCACCGGGGTGTGTCGAGTAACCCAAATTTGATGGGGTGCTCGACTGGCCAGGTATGCAGAATCAGACCTGCTCCTGATAGATCAAGAATGTCTTTGACTGGAGGTGGTTCTGATAGGGTGTGCCTAGGTATTATTATTTATTTATACAGCACGAGCAATACCTGGTATTGTACAATCTGTAGTTATAGACAGGTTTCCGCCCCAAGGGGCATACAATCTAAGAAAGACAACGGAGAGGAAACGGGGGAGAAGAGATCATATGGAGAGACAAGGTGCACGTGCTTAATTTAGTTACAGGGTAGAGAACTACTGAGTGAAGGAGGGTAGAGGAGGCAACTGTGATGAATTTATTGGGTGTGGATGGGTACTATCATTGTATGTGGGGTTTCTGGCTGTGGGGTCATGCACACCTGTTCAGGGTCTAAAATAATTGCCATGTCATAGGTTGGGAAGGAATTTTCACCTGGGTCAGATTGGAAAGCGACTCTAAGGGTGTTTTGTAGGGGTGGGAATTTGTTTTGGATAGAACCCAAATAGCCGGAAAATGGCCATTTTGGTTTTGTTTGTTTATTTATTTAAAAAACTTATATCCTAAACACAAATTGCATCTCTTTTTTGTGTCTTGGTGGGTTTTTTGATTGTTTGTTTTTCGGTTTTGTTTTGTTTTTTTCCATTGATTTTTTTAACATTCAGGGCTAGAGCTCAAATGGGTAATATATTTGCTACCCCACAGGCAACATCTGCATTTTTTTGTATTTCCAGAGCCATTCTTGTGTACGCACAACCCTTTACCAAAATGGTGCCGGTCACTTCACTGCGGGAAAGGGCAGCTACTCTGCTCATGCGTGGTGCTGTTTGCCTATTTTTTTTGTTTTTCCCATCCCAGTTTTTTGGTTTTATGTCCCGATATACCACTCGGTAATTGGAAAGTCAAAAAATCATTACCAGAAGTTATCAGTGTTTTGAGTTCCCGGCTAGCTGATTGCAATGGTCCATTGCATTGGCTACTCGATGGACTATTAGAAACTCAAAGAATTGATAACTTCTGGTACCAATTTTCTGATTACCAGTTGGTATATCGAGATATAAAACAAAAAAATCAGGATGCTAAACAAACAAACAAAAAAGGGCAAACGATGCTACCCGTATGCATAATGGCTGCCCATTATCAAATGGCGGCGACGCTGCCAATGCCATTTTGAAAAGGGGCAGTGCATGCACATGTCAGGGCTGGGTCTTGAACCCCCAGCCCTGCAGGACTGAGAAGCACTGCCTTAACAGCTAGTGCTATCTCAGGCTGGGTTAACAGCCCACTATTCCTTCCTATGTCTTCCTTCATGTCTCCACCCCTTGTGTTGCCACACCCTTCCCCAGCTGTGCCCTTTTCCCCCTAGCCTTGCCTCCCAGCTTCCTGATTGGCCACACGGTAGTATTTAAACCATAGGGTGGCCACAGGAAGCTGTGGGAGCAACTGCTCTTACTCCTTGTGTGTAAGGTCCTGTGTGAGGGCTTGTGCATCACCTTGTCCTCCTTCTGCCTCTGAGTCTTCCTTTCCTATGGTGTTGGTCGTTTGAGTGTCTGGTGAGTCTGGCCCTCCCTGTTGTGCTCAGCGTTCCCCCCATTGTTCTGTTCCCTGTGATTCTGTGTCTCCCTGCCTGGAGCTCTGTTTCCCCCATTGCTTGGTGCTTCCTTGGAGCTCTGTTCCCCCATTGCCCTGTGCTTCCTTGGAGCTCTGTTCCCTCCTTGCTATTGCTCTGTGCTTCCCTGGAGCTCTGTTCCCCCTTGCTCTGTGCTTCCCTGGAGCTCTGTTCCCTCATTGCCCTGTGCTTTCCCTGTTGCTTTGTGTTTCCTTGGAGCTCTGTTCTCTCCTTCCTATTGCTCTGTGCTTGCCTGGAGCTCTGTTCCCCCTTGTTCTGTGCTTCCCTGGAGCTCTGTTCCCACATTGCCCTGTGCTTTCCCCATTGCTTGTGCTCCCCTGGAGCTCTGTTTCCCCATTGCTCTGTACTTCCTTGGAGCTCTGTGCTTCCCTGGAGCGCTGTTCCCCCAGTGCCCTGTGCTTCCCCATAGCTCTTCCCCGTGGTCTTGCATTTCCTATCACCGGTGTCCGCTTCAAGTTGTCAGGTCTTGCTCTCTCTTTGCTGTATCCTGCCTTGCTTCACCTCTCTATAGTGGGTGTTCTCTCCTTTCCTTGCTTTTCCTCTCATGCTGTTCTTAACTCGCTTCTCCCTGCCCTGTATCCTCTCTGTTGACTTGGGACCCTCTTCCCTTTCCTTTCTGTAGCCTCGATGATGAGCTGTGCATTCTGAGGCCGGGTTCCCCGGCTGGGAGAACGAGAACTGTCTCAAAACACCCAAGAGACTGGCTGAGAGGTTTTTCCTTCCAGATATCTATCTTATCTGGGTTCCCTGGGCCCTTCCTACAGTAACCCTCCCCAGGTATAGGTTCCCTCAGTCCCTTTCTCCTGCTAGTGTAGGTCTCTTTCCCCTTCCCCCCTGACAGCACAGAACGGCCCCAGCAGCAGTGACATTTTATTTATTTATTTATTTATTTTGCAAGATTTCGCTGAGATTTCACCCTAGGGCCAAGATCTTGGTGAGAACTAGGGATGTGTACCAGGCCCCCATGTCGTTTTCATTTTTATTTCTGTTATTTAAAAATGTCCTTTTTGTTATCGTTGTTAATGACAATGTCATTTTTTGTTATCGTTATTGGTATCCTTTCAAACAAAGATTTTATTTTTTGTATCGGTATTGATTCCCATGTGCAAACAAAGATCCCGCAATATCTGTAATCCTAATATATATACATATATAATAAAACAGACTAAATGCCTATATAAGATCTAATATCTCTGTGTACACACCTAATATCTATCTAACTCTAAGGGAGATGGGAAGGGAAAAGGAAAACTATTATCTATCAGTTATCTATATAGTTAGTCTAATCTAGATATAGCTATATATTATAGACATATAGATAGTATAGATTAATCTATCTCTGTATAATGTACAGGGAGGAGACGGGCAGGGAAAGGGAGACGGTAAAATGTAGGGTATGAGGCAGGAAAGGTATTGGTAATACAATGAGGGCTAGGGAGGATTTTTTGTGTGCAAGCAACACAGTTCTGTAAATGCAACCTAACAAGCAGAGCTCTCGCAGAACAAAAAGAAAAAGCCTTGACCTCCCATTATAAAGGGTTGCAGTGCCCTCCGCCAGAGCCCTAATTGGTTGTGGAAGGCAGCAGGCATTGAGCAATCACAGAGTGCCGTGAGACTGCTGGGGCCTGTTTGTGCTGCTCATTGGCCAGCGATACATCTATCAGATACTGCTGAGCTGCTCGCCCCTCCCAACACAGGCACAGTTCAAGAGTTCAACCCTGTTTAGGGCCCCAAGTTGTCTGCTCCCTTCTCCACATTTTTCCTCCAAAACCCAATGGCCACAGCACTAATAATTACAACGATAACGATGTTGTTGTTTTCGTTATTGTTGTCATTATTGGTTTCATTATCGTTATTGTAACGAAAACGACATGCACACCCCTCCTGAGAACTCGGTACCAGCTGAAATCTCGCGAGATATCTCATGAGAATCAAAATTTAATCTCGTGTCAGCCCTACTTTATGGCTTTATTGGTCAAAATCAGCACCTTGAATAGTGTCGTCTGTCATACTACACAAAGCCAGTATAGACTCCGAAGCACATGTGTAATGGACCACTGGCAGTGTAGACCAGTCCCTATCAGAACGCTCACTTGTGTTATTGTTTAATACATATAAGTGTAACTTTCATATTTTCCAATGAACAGATTTTGCTTGCTGGGATTTCAGTTGATTTATCTTATATTATTTATTATTAGTAGTAGTATTAGCAAGCATTTATATAGCACAGGCAATGTACCTTGCGCTTTAGAAATTAATAGAATAGACACCGTCCCTGCCCTAGGGCTTACAATCTGAGAGATGGGAGGGGGGGGAGAGACGAAGGAAGGGGAACAAAGGGAGAGACCAGAAGTGTAACATTCACGAGGATGTGAGGTCCCAGGTGCATGCGCTTGTCTTGGTTACATCGAGAATGATGGCTGACTGGTCCGTGTGGTGAGGATACGAGTACACAGACCTCACGTAACAGATTGTGCTGGATGGAGGGGATCAGCAGGAGTTAGGAGAGGGGAGCGAGGAGTCGGGGAGGGCAGAGCGGAAGAGGTGGGTCTTGAGGAAGGATTTAAAGGTACGAAGGGAGGGGGCGAGGTGGATGTTGGCAGGGAGAGAGTTCCAGGTGTGTGTGTCAGCTAGGAAGAAGGGACGAAGGCAGTTAGGGGAGCAGGGGAGGCATGGGAGGGTGAGAGAGGGGACTGAGGAGGAGCAGCAGAGTTCACTGACATGGAGTACGGAGGGAAATTAGCACAGAGAGGTAGGGTGGGAGCAAGATTGTGAAGAGCTTTATAGGTGAAGACTAGGCGCTTGTGCAGGATTCGTTCAGGAAGGGGGAGCCAGTGAAGAGAGGAGAGGAGGGCCTGTGCATGGTCAAAGTGACAAGCGAGGTGGATAACCCTGGCAGCAGAGTTTTGAATGGAGATAAGGGGAGAAAGGTGACAGCGGGGGAGGCCAGGGAGAAGGAGGTTACAGTAATCGAGGTGAGAGATGACCAGGGCATGAACAAGGGTTTTGGCAGAGGAGACAGAGAGAAAAGGGCAAATCTTAGCAATGTTATGGAGGGAGAAGNCTCCTTTCCTTGCTTTTCCTCTCATGCTGTTCTTAACTCGCTTCTCCCTGCCCTGTATCCTCTCTGTTGACTTGGGACCCTCTTCCCTTTCCTTTCTGTAGCCTCGATGATGAGCTGTGCATTCTGAGGCCGGGTTCCCCGGCTGGGAGAACGAGAACTGTCTCAAAACACCCAAGAGACTGGCTGAGAGGTTTTTCCTTCCAGATATCTATCTTATCTGGGTTCCCTGGGCCCTTCCTACAGTAACCCTCCCCAGGTATAGGTTCCCTCAGTCCCTTTCTCCTGCTAGTGTAGGTCTCTTTCCCCTTCCCCCCTGACAGCACAGAACGGCCCCAGCAGCAGTGACATTTTATTTATTTATTTATTTATTTATTTATTTATTTATTTATTTATTTTGCAAGATTTCGCTGAGATGTCACCCTAGGGCCAAGATCTTGGTGAGAACTAGGGATGTGTACCAGGCCCCCATGTCGTTTTCATTTTTATTTCTGTTATTTAAAAATGTCCTTTTTGTTATCGTTGTTAATGACAATGTCATTTTTTGTTATCGTTATTGGTATCCTTTCAAACAAAGATTTTATTTTTTGTATCGGTATTGATTCCCATGTGCAAACAAAGATCCCGCAATATCTGTAATCCTAATATATATACATATATAATAAAACAGACTAAATGCCTATATAAGATCTAATATCTCTGTGTACACACCTAATATCTATCTAACTCTAAGGGAGATGGGAAGGGAAAAGGAAAACTATTATCTATCAGTTATCTATATAGTTAGTCTAATCTAGATATAGCTATATATTATAGACATATAGATAGTATAGATTAATCTATCTCTGTATAATGTACAGGGAGGAGACGGGCAGGGAAAGGGAGACGGTAAAATGTAGGGTATGAGGCAGGAAAGGTATTGGTAATACAATGAGGGCTAGGGAGGATTTTTTGTGTGCAAGCAACACAGTTCTGTAAATGCAACCTAACAAGCAGAGCTCTCGCAGAACAAAAAGAAAAAGCCTTGACCTCCCATTATAAAGGGTTGCAGTGCCCTCCGCCAGAGCCCTAATTGGTTGTGGAAGGCAGCAGGCATTGAGCAATCACAGAGTGCCGCGAGACTGCTGGGGCCTGTTTGTGCTGCTCATTGGCCAGCGATACATCTATCAGATACTGCTGAGCTGCTCGCCCCTCCCAACACAGGCACAGTTCAAGAGTTCAACCCTGTTTAGGGCCCCAAGTTGTCTGCTCCCTTCTCCACATTTTTCCTCCAAAACCCAATGGCCACAGCACTAATAATTACAACGATAACGATGTTGTTGTTTTCGTTATTGTTGTCATTATTGGTTTCATTATCGTTATTGTAACGAAAACGACATGCACACCCCTCCTGAGAACTCGGTACCAGCTGAAATCTCGCGAGATATCTCATGAGAATCAAAATTTAATCTCGTGTCAGCCCTACTTTATGGCTTTATTGGTCAAAATCAGCACCTTGAATAGTGTCGTCTGTCATACTACACAAAGCCAGTATAGACTCCGAAGCACATGTGTAATGGACCACTGGCAGTGTAGACCAGTCCCTATCAGAACGCTCACTTGTGTTATTGTTTAATACATATAAGTGTAACTTTCATATTTTCCAATGAACAGATTTTGCTTGCTGGGATTTCAGTTGATTTATCTTATATTATTTATTATTAGTAGTAGTATTAGCAAGCATTTATATAGCACAGGCAATGTACCTTGCGCTTTAGAAATTAATAGAATAGACACCGTCCCTGCCCTAGGGCTTACAATCTGAGAGATGGGAGGGGGGGGAGAGACCAGAAGTGTAACATTCACGAGGATGTGAGGTCCCAGGTGCATGCGCTTGTCTTGGTTACATCGAGAATGATGGCTGACTGGTCCGTGTGGTGAGGATACGAGTACACAGACCTCACGTAACAGATTGTGCTGGATGGAGGGGATCAGCAGGAGTTAGGAGAGGAGTCGGGGAGGGCAGAGCGGAAGAGGTGGGTCTTGAGGAAGGATTTAAAGGTACGAAGGGAGGGGGCGAGGTGGATGTTGGCAGGGAGAGAGTTCCAGGTGTGTGTGTCAGCTAGGAAGAAGGGACGAAGGCAGTTAGGGGAGCAGGGGAGGCATGGGAGGGTGAGAGAGGGGACTGAGGAGGAGCAGCAGAGTTCACTGACATGGAGTACGGAGGGAAATTAGCACAGAGAGGTAGGGTGGGAGCAAGATTGTGAAGAGCTTTATAGGTGAAGACTAGGCGCTTGTGCAGGATTCGTTCAGGAAGGGGGAGCCAGTGAAGAGAGGAGAGGAGGGCCTGTGCATGGTCAAAGTGACAAGCGAGGTGGATAACCCTGGCAGCAGAGTTTTGAATGGAGATAAGGGGAGAAAGGTGACAGCGGGGGAGGCCAGGGAGAAGGAGGTTACAGTAATCGAGGTGAGAGATGACCAGGGCATGAACAAGGGTTTTGGCAGAGGAGACAGAGAGAAAAGGGCAAATCTTAGCAATGTTATGGAGGGAGAAGTGACAGGATTTGGTAACAGAGTTGATGTAGGGTTTAAAAGAAAGAGGTGAGTCAAAGATGAAGCTTAGGCTATGGGCTTGGGGGATGGGAAGGCTGGTGACTCCATCAATGATTATCGACAGGGAAGAGGGAGAGGAAGGATGAGGTGGGAAGATAAGGAGTTGAATTTGAGTTGACATTGAGACATCCATGTAGAGATGTCAGAGAGACAGTTGGTGAGGCAAGCTTGAATAGATGGAGAGAGAGAGGGAGTAGAGAGAGAGAGTTAAGTGTCATCAGCATAGAGGTGATATTGGAAGCCATGGGAGGCAATGAGTTTGCCTAGGGACAGGGTATAGATAGAGAAGAGGAGAGGGCCCAGGACAGAGCCTTGGGGAACACCAACCGAGAGGGGAAGGAAGGAGGAGGTGGAGAATGCAAGAGACACATTGAAGGAGGGGTCAGAGAGGTAGGAGGAGAACCAGGTGAGGATGGAGCCATGGAAGCCAAGGGAGTGAAGTGAGTCCAGCAAGAGTGAGTGGTCAACAGTATTGACTGCAGAAGAGAGGTCAAGGAGGACAAGAATATATGCTATATGTGGTGCCTTGTGTTTTGTACATCAAACCATAGCAATCAGGCCAAAGAGGTGCTGATTTCTCTTTCATTTTTCTTTTTAAAATGGTGCTTGCACCATCAATATATCAGTAAGTGGAGTCAAACATACACTGATCCATCCAGGCGTGAAGGGATCTGTCTTTTTTGTTGCAAGAGCCATAATTAAAATGAACACCAACAAACAACTCTCCCCCCTGCCCTTAGCCCATATGCTGTATTTCAACTTTTGTTTTCTCCATGCAAAGCCGTCTTATTTTCACCATGCCGGTAGTAGTGTCTCTGTATATCCTGTTCTGCTGATGATAGATCTAGGTCCCCTCTTGTTTGTTTCTCTTCTGGCCTCTGTATGTAGCCTTTCTTTTTCAAGAGTGTCAATGACTTTTGACTCTTTATTTTCTTTTCTTTTTTTTGCTTTTTGACTCTCTGTGGGACAGCTTCTCTCCTCCTCCTCCTCCTCCGGTTAGTGGTGATGTCTGGTAGAGTAGTTCACAGGAGATGGTGCACGCCTCCTGGACCTGTATATGTACTTCTCCTGCGCTCCGGAGCCGGCCACTGTCGGGGACAGAATGCTGGGCTAGATGGACCACTGCTCTGCCCTGGTATGACATTACTTCTCTTCTCTGTGTTTTTTCTTACTCTTTTTTCCTGTGCTTAGTACCAGTGATGTTCTGTGAATTCTGCTGAATTTTGGCACATTCCCTCAGTGCTGCTAACTTTGGAAGCTGGTTATTTAACTACTGATGCCAGTGTCCATTGTGGCATGTGGTCATGCCCGCCAAGGCAACGGACCAGGGAAAGAACAGAATTCTCAGTGTAATATTCTTGACACAAATTTGCAGCATATGCTACTCCTCACTTCATTAAGCTGATATTTGCTCAGCGACTAAAACATTTGGTTTTGGCCAAGCAGGAAGGAATTAAGTATTACTTGCCCCTGAACATAGTTAAAGTGCTTCACCAGTAAACAAGACCTGAACTGGCAAGGCGCTTTGAGAATTGGGTTGGTAGTGGACGTGAAATAGTACCTACAAAAACAGGTAGATCCGTCAAATTTCTGGTATCTGAATCAAACTGGATATTTCAGGTACATTTCAGTATCTGATCTGGTTTTCAGTCAGGAACTTGAAATGTTGTTTTTGTTTTGTTTATTTATTTACATATCGCCAGTGGTGTACCTGGCACGGTACAATCAATTGTCCCAGACCAACAATCTAGAGTTAGTAATTATATGCTGATAATTAGTATACCGAAATACTGATTTTCATCCCAGATTGCTGGACTAGTTTCAGATCCCCCCCACCCTCAGGTATTATTTGGGTTGGGAGGTAATTTGGGGGTACTTAAAAAATTGGTAACTTTAATTTCAGTTGTTCAAGTACTTGTTTTTCATTTTTGTTAATAACGAAATATCGTTTTTCATTGTTGTCGTTGTCGGTATCAGTACAGGTTTCAAACGAAGATTTTGTTTTTGATATCAATATTGGTCTACACACAATATCTAGTTTTTTTTTATATATATATATATATATATATATATATATATATATATATATATATACATACACACACACGTGTGTATCAAATATATACACACACAGACTCTAAGCTAAACCTTACCTATGTATAATACAAAATATTCCTGTTCTAGCATTCTAATATGGACAGGAGGAGATAGCTAGCTATATGGAGCAGATTCTGCAAATGTCCCCTGACAGAGCAATAGCTAACGCAGAACCAGAGCCACAACTAATATCTATATCTATATAAAATATGGGCAGGGAACAGATTCTGCAAATGTCCCCTGACAGAGCAATAGCTAACGCAGAACCAGAGCCACAACTAATATCTATATCTATATAAAATATGGGCAGGGAACAGATTCTGCAAATGTCCCCTGACAGAGCAATAGCTAACGCAGAACCAGAGCCACAACTAATATCTATATCTATATAAAATATGGGCAGGGAACAGATTCTGCAAATGTCCCCTGACAGAGCAATAGCTAACGCAGAACCAGAGCCACAACTAATATCTATATCTATATAAAATATGGGCAGGGAACAGATTCTGCAAATGTCCCCTGACAGAGCAATAGCTAACGCAGAACCAGAGCCACAACTAATATCTATATCTATATAAAATATGGGCAGGGAACAGATTCTGCAAATGTCCCCTGACAGAGCAATAGCTAACACAGAACCAGAGCCACAACTAATATCTATATCTATATAAAATATGGGCAGGGAACAGATT